>JAABKJ010000318.1:0-52550 GCA_011634705.1 Andricus grossulariae
TGGTATAATCTACTTATCTAGCAAAGTAGACTCCAACATTTTCTATTTTCTTTCCGATTTTCAGGTTACACTGTTACGAAAAATCAGACTTTAGTATTTGAAATTTTGTTTGTTTCCCAATTTCTTGGAGACACGACTTTCCCCTAATGTATAATATTCGTGTATACAAAGTTTAGAACAATTAATTGTTAAAAAAAATTTTAATTTGTAACAATTTTGCGAAATTGAATGTATAAAAGAGTCCATCGTTTTCATAAACGAAATTATGGAGGTTCTTAACGAAAAAAGAGTAACTTTTAAATAAATAATGCTATTCAAAGCAGAGAAATACATTTCCTAAATTTTCTTCTCCATTTTAAATTCTAAAACATTTTAAAATTTTGTTCTGTACTTGTAATCAATTAATGTTAACTTTTTTTATTTTACTTTGCTGACTTCAATGACACAATTCCATTTAATTGAATACATGAGAATGACAAGTGTATCAAGAACATGAAGGAAATTTTACAGGATGAACAAAAAAAGTGTTCTACGGAAGTTTTCGAATATAAAAATTTTCTAAGTGAGAGAGGAGAAACACAAAATGGTCCTTATCCAGTTTTTCATCGCATAAATGTTGATACTCATTATTTTTTTATTTTATTTTTTTTTGTAAAACTACGAAAATATAGTAGGGACTATTTCGAGCTTGGCAAACTGGATAAGGACCAAGATTTAAATTATTTCTTTACTAAATGATAAAAAATTTACTCAAAATCGAGCTCCAAATTATAGAAGCATGTGGCCATTATATATACATTGTTTCAGGAAGGTGACTTTTTTTTTAATTTTCTGTGTTTAAGAGCGGAAAAACTAGATAGTCCTTATTCAATTTGATTTTATAAAATATTTGATTGATTCAACCAAATTTTTTAGTTGAATCCACCAAATGATTTAAGAGATTCGTGAAAAAAAATAGAAAAGTAGTCCGTCTCCATCTCGATAATCTTTATCAAACTAAATGATCCAGAAGCAGAATACAAGATTACTTAAATCTGTGCGATTACCTAAGATTGCATGATAAAGTTTTTGATAAAAGAACAGAACGATTTTTAAATCAAATAAAGAAAGGATCTTGCACAATTTATATTGCAAATGGCTTATCGTGAAATTGTCTCGTCTTGTGATATTTAGCATTCAAAAGAACTACTAAATAATTTACACATGATAACACACTTCCATGGTAAGCCATTTACAATGTCAATTGTGCTAGTTCCTTTATGGATGAACTACAAGTTTTGGTTAAATCAACCAAAATCTTTTCTTATACCAGCAAAAACACTGATTCCTTTGGAGAACAATTGAATCAGTTTGAATAGAACAACACGAAAACGTATTCACAAACCAATTTGCCAATTTGCTACATAACATAATAATTTGTGCCTTAATTCTCTTCATTAAATTATGCCCGTCAGAGTTCCATTACGTGTATGCTTTAACGTAAAGGTTGTGTTATTAACTAGACGAAATGTCAAAATGTGCAAAGCGAAAAATTGGTTCAAGAGGGGTTTCTTTTTGTTGCAGCTCTTTAGAAACCAAAAATTGATTCTAATCGAAGCCCCAGTTTTTTCTGTGAACCAAAATATTTGCTTGGATCAATCAAAAGAAATGGTATAATCAATCAAATTCTAATAAACAAAAAATTGTCTTGGCTGAACCAAATATTTTCCTGTTCATATAATAACCATATTCTCTAGGATTTATTCAACCAAACCATTTTCTGGGTACATTATCCTCAATTACATTGAAATCAATAAAAACAGAATTTCGACAAACTGGTCCTTATCCAGTTTTCATTATCATGTCTTCAATTGTACTTGGATGAGTTTTTGCATCGTAGATGTTTTTGGTGGGGTATTACTATTCTCATCTGAAGTCATAAAACCAACATAAATAAGTAGCCGGTAAAATATATTCCTCCCCTTGGAGCAAATGTGAGTTTCGGAGGCGTGTGTCTCTTGCGCATGTACAATCGAAGCAATTTGTTAGTAGGATTGCATAATAAACACGTAACTTTATTGTTTTGTGTTGAAAGAATTCGGCGCAGGCAGATTGCAATGCTACAAGAGTGAAACCGTGTACCGCGCTCTGCCGACAGTAAGGCGATGCGCTCCGCAAAGATTCTTGTAAAAGCTACATAAATTACTATTTACGATCGCAATAAAATGCCCTTATGTTCCGCACAATGATTGCAAGGAAGACGGTACATTTCATTCAGTTTAAGGTACCGACGATTCACGAATAATACGCGTATATATAGGCAAAGAAGCAGAGTGGTACATTTTAGGGGCGGCACGGCGTGGCGGCTTAGCATTTTTTTTATTATTGCAGAACCGACTGTTTTTGCTTGTCAGCTCTCCAATAGAAAAATAAAAAACCTGGAAATAGAGAATAGAAAAAGGGCACCCATTTTTAGGGGCAGCACGGCGACTTAGACTTTTTTATTATAAAAAAACACAGACTTCACAGCCCAAAAAGTCCTCAAAACGGTGGAATTTGGGTAACTTTTCAAGAAAATAGGGAAATAAATTCTTTTAAATAAAATTAATGTTTAGATAGTCGAAATATATTGCTTTTTCGACAAAATAGTTGAATTTTCTACCAAAAAGATGAATCTTCAACTTACAAAGAATAACTTTTTGACCAAAAATGGAATAGTACAATTTTCAGATAAAAAATTAATTTTCAAACCAAAAAAAAAAACGAACTTACAACCTAAAAGATTAATTTAGAACTAAAATTATGAATCTTCAACAACAAAATTGGAATTTTTATCAAATTATTTCAAATTTCAACCAAGTCTTTGAATATTCAAATAAAAAGATAAATTTTCAACTGAAAAAAGTAATAGTAGATATTTTACAATACAAAAATCTTAATTTGAATAAAAAACAGTTTATTTCAACCAAATAGTTGCATTATTATTACCAAAAGAGATGAAGTTTTAAATAAAATGATAAATTTTCAACAAAAAATTGGAATTTTTATCAAATTATTTCAAATTTCAACCAAGTCTTTGAATATTCAAATAAAAAGATAAATTTTTAACTGAAAATGGAATAGTGAAATTTTCAGTGTAAAAAAATAATTGAACTAAAAGAAAAAGAATTTTCAACAAAAAAGTAAAATTTTCAACCAAAGAGACGAATTTTCAAATACAAATTATGAATCATAAAAACAAAAAATGTGACAGCGCGGATATTCGAACCGAAAAATTTTTATTTTAAATAAAAGACAGTTGAATTCAAGCAAAAAAAAAACCAAATAGATCAATTTCCAACCCGGAAATATGAATTTGTAACAAAAAAAAACTTAATTTTCAACCAAATAATTCAAGTTTCAACTAAAAACGATCAATTTTCCAATCAAAAATGCAATAGTTAAATTTTCAATTGAAAAAGAATGAATTTTCAACAAAATAGTTCAACCTTCAACGAGTAAAATGAATTTTTAACAAATGAGTTCAACTTGCAACCAAGTAGTTGACATTTAAAAAAAAAATAGTTTTCAATGGAAAATTTAATAGTTGAATTTTCAAGTAAAATTTATCTATTTTAGGGAAAAAATGGAATAGTTAAACTTTCCGTTAAAAGGATTAATTTTCAACCGAAAAAAAACAACTTTTTAACAAAATAGTTAAATCGTCAATCAATAAAATTATTTTTTTAATAAAGTAGTTCAACTTTCAATAAGTAGTTGCATTTTTAACAAAAAATAACTTTTTAAGAAAATATTGGAATTTTCAACAAAATAACTAAAGTTTTAACCAAATAGTAGTAGAATTTTAAACCAAAAGAGATGAATTCTGAACCAAAAAATATAATAGTAAATACTCTTTTCAATTAAAAAGAATAAACCTTCAACCAAAAACCAAATACAGTAGAATTTCCATTTTAGTAACTTCGATTTATGCGTTCAATGAATTACGCCGCGCGGCGGTTTCGGAATTTTCAAACAAATAATTAAATTTTCAACCAGATAGTAGAATTTCTAACCAAAAGAGATGGATTCTGAGCCAAAAACTATAATAGTAAATACTCTTTTCAATTAAAAAGAATAAACCTTCAACCAAACACCAAATACAGTCGAATTTCAATTTTAGTAACTTCGATTTATGCGTTCAAAGAATTACGCCGCGCGGCGGTTTCGGAATTTTCAAATAAATAATTAAATTTTCAACCAAATAGTAGAATTTTTAACCAAAAGAGATGAATTCTGAACCAAAAAATATAATAGTAAATACTCTTTTCAATTAAAAAGAATGAATCTTCAACCAAAAACCAAATACAGTCCAATTTCAATTTTAGTAACTTCGATTTATGCGTTTCAAGAATTACGCCGCACGGCGGTTTCGGAATTTTCAAACAAATAATTAAATTTTGAACCAAATAGTAGAATTTTTAAGCAAAAGAGATGAGTTCTGAAACAAAACTTTAATAGTAGACTTTTTAATTTAAAAGAATGAATTTACAATGAGCAATAGATGGATTTTCTTGCTAGGTTCTATTAATTGAGGAGTAAGCAAACAAAACGTGATAAATGTATTTCAGTTCATTTATCAATATTTAAGGATATATTTTACCTTGAAATCCATTGATCAAAATGAAATTGAGAATGGCCTATTATAATCAATCAGAATGTTAAATAAATCAAATGCAATAAAACCTTTTAATTTAATAATATCTTGAAGTTATTAGCTAATTAAAAAGGAATTTATTCACTTTTAATTCAATAAAAGCATATTTCACTGATGTTTTTCATTCGTGTTTCAATTCAATTCATGTTATAATGATATAAATTTACCATTTCTGCTTTACATACGAAATCAGAAAACAATAATTTTGTACATGACTACTATATTTTCAATTTCAAAAATAAAATTTAAAAGTTCAGTAAAATTATATAATATAAGAGAAATATTGGAAAATATTTATGAATTTTAAATAGAGTTTACGTGCAAACTTTACCTAATCTAACAGCTAAACAATTTGGTTTGTGTAAAAGATATTTTCAAATGGATCAAAACAAAATAGACAAGAGGGCGATGCTGCTTTTTTTTAAGAAATTTTTTTCTCTGAGTGTGTTTAACAAGTTTGACTCATTTATATAATGAATCTGTAATCGGAAATTAAACTTTTTTTTTAATTCATTTAATTTCATGAATAGAAGTTGAAACAAAGTAGAACAAATTTTTATTTGCCAACAACAATTTAAAAAAAAAAAAGATTTATCACGTTTTGTTCGCTTACTCCTTAATTCAGTTCGCATTTTCAAGAATAAACGAGAAAAAGGGGAGGTTTCTTGAAAAAAGAAAAATTCACGGAGAAAAATGGATAGTCAAACGTGGAGTGTCAAAATTTAGACGGTCAGTTTGATCATCTAGATCAGGGCTCACCAGAAGGCAGTCCTTGTAAATTAAAGTTTGAAATGAAAAAATGAAATGTGTTATGAATTCAAGTAGAAAACAATCAGACACTTCGGTATGAACAATGAGCCGTAACGAGCCGTAACCGTAATGACCGTAACCCTTCCCAGGATTCCTGGAAACCGAAGAAAAAAATGACAGAAAGTCTTCCCGGCAGTCAAAAAACTTGTCGTGGCCAATTACCATCCACAATTTTTTCTTCATAGTTAGACAGACCATAATTTTATAGTCTGTTTGAATATCAACAGGTGATTTAGACTCACTATCAAGATAGTCAAATCGACACTCCTTAGTATCAATCAGAAGTGGCTGCGTCACGGCCTCTACCGAATGCCGAACGAACACACCCGACACCCGAAACGCATTTTCGGATCGACTGAAATTCGGCGTCACGTTTGCCGTGTTACACAACATTTTTAATTAGTTTAAACCACTTGTTGATATTCCGAACATGTGTGGAGAGTAGATAAAAAATGTGGAGAACATTGTGGAGAATGGGTTAAGTGGTTTTCGTTTTGATTTTAAATGTCAAATTCGATACTTTCAAAGGGATTAAGGACAAAGGCGTCACTCATCAATCAGTGTGTATTCTCAACATTTTCGACCGAAAACGTGCTCAAAATTTCGTAATTCGCTGATAAAGACAGAAGACTTGCGAGATTTGTAATACGCATTTGCATTATTTTCTGAATTTTCCAGTGTTAAAAATGTTTCTTCAGTGTAGTGACAACATTTCCTTAGCCTCCCGTGCTCAAAGTAACATGCTGTCAAAGTTTTTGTGCATATGCAGTCACGTCTCAGGCATCTTACTCTTCAAAAATAATAAAGATGCTTTCAGACTCGATGTATTTTATATCAATTTTCATGTTTTTCAGGTTTCATTCATTAATTTAAATTTCCGTCTCTCTTTCATTCATAAATATATATGTAGCTAGGAAAAGGTCAACCAATAATAAAGTTGACCCTCTGATATGATTAAGTTAACACTCCGACATAATCAAGCTAAAATTCCTGGGATAATCAGGTTTAAACTCCAGTATCGTCAACTTTACACTCTGGGATAGTGAAGCTAGTCGTCAACTTTTGACACTCCACGTATAGTACGCTACATCATATAAGAGCCCGCCCCATAGTTAAAGATCAAATATAGTCAGCCTGACACTCTGGATGTTCAGGCTGACTTGCTATTTTTCTCCAGGTATTGTTTGGTTTTGCTTGTCAAGCCTGCAATTGAAAAATCTAATAATGAAAATTGAGAAAGGGCGGTAAATTTTGAAGACGGTTTAAGACCTAAATCCAGCTCTACTCATTTCAGCATAAGTTTATATAGGGCAGTGAGGGTCGTGTAAAGTGTACATTGTACACTGTGTATAGTCGCTCAATTCGTGTGCGGTCGCTGTAAGAATGTAATGCCTGCACTGCACTGGCTTGAACTGTACTGTAGTACTCTCGAGTCTCGAACCCAAGAAGCTATGCCGCGTGAAATCGAGTGGAAAGACAATATGAGTTTATTTGAGGTGGGGGTTTCTTTAATGGACGGGTGTAACGGTTGGCGGCGGACAAGAGCAAAGTGCGATTCGTGGTATTTGATATCGGGATAATCATTCGAGTTGTACCCTCTTACTCGCGACTTTCTCTTTCGCAAGATCTCCAGACTGCACAGAGCGCAGTGCGCTTCTAAGGACAGTCACCTAAAATCCTTCATACTCCACGATCTTCGTGAGCGAGCGCCAGCATTGTACTGTGCTGTACACTGTACATAGTCGCACGAGCGATCCAAAGTCAGCAACCATTTCCGACAGATAAGCCCGCTAAACGGTTAATCGTGAATTTCGGATAAAAGAAACGCTTGCCGTTCCAGAGAAAGTGGCATTACGTGACAATGCAATATGTGCATTGTACAAACATTACAAACTTGTAGACTATTGAAAGAAGTTCTTTAAGAGTTCGGAGGAAAAACGATTTGCATATTACACTACCCAGATGAATATTTCCCCTGTAAATAAAACCCCGAATTCATTATTACCTCAGAACGTAACGAAATTGCAGCCTCGGAACTCTGGCAAAATCGACGTGTCCAAATGGCAAAGTTCTATCTCAGTGGCATAATCTGGAAGCTTGAAACTTGGCATGGATATTTGTATGGCGCATCAGCACCCTCTCCGAGATAGAATCTTTCTTTTTGCATGCTCCAAGATAGAACCTTGTTGATTGGACACGACGAGATGGGAACTTCCAGAAAAATTTCTTCATTTTAGGTTAGGAAGATAGGGGAGTCGATTTATAGGAAAAGAGGGGAAGTGGCAGAGAGTTGTTTGGTTGAAAATTCATTCATCTACGGCAGCAGAAGAAAACTTCAACTAGTGCGGTTGCAGTTTTTTTCTAAAAGTATAATACAACATTAGCATTATGCTGAAAATTCCGCCATTTTTCATCTACTTTGGTAGAAAAGAAAGTCCCCTCTAACAGTAGCGCCTTTTCTTTAGCAAGTTTTCTAGTAATTTTCGTACCTAAAAAAATTTTTTTTAGCAAGATTTGAAAAATCTGTTCATCACTTCAGCAGTCTGATAAAAATAAATCCGAAAAAGATTCAAGAACATCAAAGATTGAAAAATATAATTATTTGGTCGAAAATTGGTGTATTTGGTTGAAAATTTAACAACTTTGTTAAAAAGTCATCCTTTTTGGTTAAAAATGCAATTATTTTCATAGAAAATAAAACTAGGGCAAACAGAACCTAATCCGGATCCCGGATCACTGTTGTTTTTTTTTTACTTTATTTATATTTTATAAATGATATGTCACATATAGATTTTAAATCTTCATTTACATAAAATTCATTTTTTGTTTGTTACAAAAATGGAGTTTAATAAGAAAACAGGGTGGTGATATGGGATCCGGATTAGGTTCAATTGCCTCATTTGGTTGAAAATGAGCCTTTTTGTTCTCAATTTCTATTTTTGGGTAGAAAATTCAACTCTTTTGTAGAAAATTCTTTTTTTTTGTCTTGAAAATTCAACAATTTGGTTGACACTTTTTTTCTTTCTAAAAATGCAACCCTTTCGTTTGAAAATTAACTTTTTTGTTGACAATTAATATTTTAGGGTTAAAAATTCAACAATATTGTTGAAAAATCAACTATTTTGTTGAAAGCCGTTTTTTTTAATGAATTCAACTGTTTCTTTTTACTTCAAATAATAATATTTTTTGTTAAAATATCAAATATTACCCTTTTTGTTGAAAATTCTACTGCTTGGTTAGAAGTTGAGCTACTTCGTTAAACCAATTTTTTGTTGGTAGAAGATTCATCAATTTAGTTGCAAATTCGTCTTTTTGGAAGAAAATTATTATTTTTTATTCAATATTTATCTTTTTAGCAGAAAATTTAGCTTGAAGCGTTTCAAATTGAATTTTTTCCTTATTTATCCTGTTTTAGAGCATTTGAGTCTGTGAAGCCTGCTACATCTATAAAGATGATTTTCATTTGCAACTACATAATTAATTTATCTGTCCTACTTAGTTTCTCGATTGGATCGTTCGCGATATCTTCGCTGACGACGATGTTTCTCAAATCTAGAAAAGTAGCAAATAACTCTTTTAGAAAATATATTTAATTTCATATAATCAAAAAGAATTTTATTCAAACCGTCTTGTTTTCTAATGTCTTGAATATCTGTTTATGATTCTTAAGAAATGAATCGAAACCTTGTAAAAAATGGAGAAAAGGGGGAAAGTGGCTAGATTTTTTTCGAAACATGTCAATTTCGATGTGACATTATCACCTGCATGAGATGATTATGCAGATAGATGCAAAAAATAATATTAATTATCAAGTCAAGTCCACGTTTTTAAGCCTTTATTTTATCACTCTTTTAATTACGAGAACTCCTAATTACGAGTTGATTTATTTATAAAATCTTAGCGAGGAAAAATTACCATAAAAATGTAGTAATTTTTTAATTACAACATCAAACAACATTTTACGTATGTAACTAACTGTAAGAGACTGCACATAATTAAGAGAGTTTTGTTTTAATTTTCGGTATTTCGGAAGTGACTGCGAATAAAAATTATCTTTTAAATCAAATTATTATGGACCGCTACTTTTTTAATTGCATTTACGTATGAGTGCATTTTTTCATAATGCTAATTTTGTATACTATAAATTATTGAAAATATACTTATTAATCTGGTTTTTGACGCCCGAATAACAGTGTATTCCCCTTATTTAATGTTGGTAATCAAAAAGCTGTTAATTTAAATTTTGAATTTCTCCAGAACAAAAGTAATTCATCATTTTGTAAATTCGTTTCCTGTTATCTGAATAAATCGTAAAATTCAACAGGATGATTTTATCTTACCAATAAAGATTCCGAAACAGTAGCTACAGCAAAAACTTACCTGAAACAAAAAAAGAAGACGAACCATTAGTGAACTTATCTATTATAATAAAGTATAAGTACAACAAATTATGTATATATGTATAAGTGTACAATTTCGAGCATAATTCCCTTAAGTTCCTCTTTTACTTAATATCCCCATTCCATATGAAAACAAAGGAACATAAAATTAAAACATCCTGTCTCTGAGAACGTTTGCCAGCAAAGCACAATGATGAAGCCGAGTTATGAGAATAGAAAAAAGTGTAACTCGGAAAAGGAAAAATTAGCTATTCATATCACAGAAGCTGAATCTCGATGTTACTTTCCCTTTTACAGTCGCAGTCGCAGATTGAATAGCCTCGAGTGCACTAGTAGTAATCACAGTTTCATGTCAGGGAAAAATGTCGTATGTGGTCAGACAAGTCGGTAACTCTTTTTATTCTACACGCTACATGCGAAGCCTTTTTTCATGCGCTCGTCACAGAACGCCAAAGGGTACACCTATAGATCAACTGCGAGAAAACGAGACTTGGATTGAAAATGATCTGCATTCTTTTATTTCATTTTCTCCCATCATACTTTTAAGTACTACGCACTTTTCTTTCGAACGAATAAAAATCGAAGACGAAATAAGCTGCATAAAAGAGTATGGAGAAAATATAATGAGACGTATGGCGTAAATTGTTAAATGTAAATTGTAAATATACCTTTACCAAACAAAAAATAAGCTCGAAATAAATCAACATATGATTATTTAAAATTGTTCAAAATAATATGCAACAGATGTGAGAGAAATGTAATATAGGTTTCGGGACTAAAGAGAATAAAAGGAGCTTCGGTAACCACGAAAAACGTAATAAAAATGTAAAACAAGACTTGAAACAAAACACAGAGGGAAGCAGTAAAAATTACGAGGCAGAACGAAATAGGGGAAATACTAGTTACTAAACAAAAAGGCAGAGTTTAATGTGAAGTCGAATAAAAAATCCAACAGAGAAAAACCTGGGACAATGCCAATTCAAAACCAAACAGTCAAATAAACAGAAACTAGAATTCTCTAAATTGAAAATATGGAAAAAATTATAAAATAAATTAAATAATAGACTCCAATTACCAAACGTTGTATTTGTTTACTTATGTTATATTTTGTTAGTTTGTTTATTGTATCAAATTTTTATTCGGCTTATTTTAAAATAATATTTCAATGCTTCATTTCCAATTTAGAGGATTTAAACTTCAATGCTGTTTAATTTAAGTATGCCTTCGATTCTGAATGTGATTTATAATTAAAGCAAATAAATTTACGTAAATTTGAGATATTTTACAGTTGGTATAATATACAATCAGGATGGTTAAAAAATTTAATTGTTAAAATTGATATGATTTTGAATTAGAAAGCTTTAAATTTAGGATTCTTATAATTCGATATTTCATAAATTCTACAAATTTGTTTAACTTATTAATTTAAAATGTTTAACAATATTTTATCAAAATATAATGCTTCATAAGCTGCATTCTTATACGCTTTGTGTCTGTTTTAATTTTTTTGTTTTCAAATTCGGATTCTTTTAATTTGACTTTATATTCAAAATGTTATTATTTAATTTTTTAATTTTGATCGTAGAAAGATAAATTTTTTAGATCACAGCTGACTTTAAATCCCAATAGTTGAATTTTCAACCAAATGCTCCAATTTTCAAACAAAAAAGATTAAACTTCAATCAAAAACAGTCCCATTTTCAGCCCAAGAGTTGAATTTGCAAACTAAAAGACGAATTTTTTTAGAAGGCAGTTGGATTTTCAACCTGAAAAGTCAAACTGTTCGCAAATATTTCATTTTCAACCACGAAAGATAAATATTCAACCAAGGAAGATGAATTTTTAACAAGACTTCAGTTTTAGCTAGAGTTGAATATTTTAGAAAACGGTTGACTTTTAAGCCTGAAAATATAATTCTGATCAAAAAGGTTAATTTTGAACAGAAAAAGATGAATTTTCAACCACATAGTTCAATTTTCAACGACATAACTTAATTTTGAATCAAGAAATTGCTTATAGAACAAAGTAATGGAAATTTCAATCAAAAGAGACAAATTTCAACCATATGGTCGAATTTGCAAACAAAAGAAATAAACTTCAATCAAAAATAGTTGAATTTTTAAGCTAAAATGACGAATTTTCTAGAAGAAAGTTCAATTTGTAACAAATACGATAATTTTCAACCACAAACGATGATTGTTCTAACAAAAAAGATTACCTATTAATTCTATTTCTATTAATTCAGTTCACATTTAAGCGACAAAAAAGGAGAAAAGGGGAAGTTTCTTGAAAACAGGGGGAAAAAGAAGAATTCTTTAACAAAGGAGAATAGAGGAGAATAGAGGAAAGAGTGTGAAGTAAGCATTATTAAATTATAATCCTTTTGAATTTTAAATTGCAGGGTAACCACTATCCAGTAAGATGAAGATTTGTAATGTTTATATGCTGCGTTTTCAAAAAACTGACATCTTTGATTGAAAAAAAATTTTCTGAGATTTAGCTGATGAGCGTCTTATTTTCCCTAATAACGGTACACCTTGACTTCTTTGATTTCTCAACTTTAATTCAAATTTCAAAATGGAGAAGACAGCAATAAAAGATTTTAAACCGAAAAATAGATACAAGTAAATAGAAACTTAAAGTTTAATGTGAGAAATCTTTTCGAGATTATTTCGTAATAAAGATGCGAAACATTCTGGGTCCGATCTAGCATTATCGGTAACATTCTAATAGAATTGAGGTTTCGACGTGAGTGACAAAAGTTACTGCCTCATTAAAAATACTGTACGCCATGTTAAATCGGATTCCTCTGATTGTACCATACATCGAACGTATCGTCACGACGTTGCCTACACGAGAAAATGCTATTCCGTCCACTTTGAGAACAGGTTTACGAGGCGTTACTCGTGTTCCGTTACGATCGGTAAAGCAGGCTGTCTTCACGAGGAGCTTGTCCAAACTGGATGCACTTGAAACGATCCTTGGATCGCTCTTATCCCTCGTTCGTGCCACCATCTTCCTTAAAACCCCTCAAATCCCCTTATAACCCCTTCCCCCCTTTGCCCCGTTTACTCCCTTTCCCCTTATTCATCCAGCATCGCTCATTACTTTCGATCGTTGCAGATTAATTTAATTCTGATCAACTTGGATTGCCTCGATACCATACTCACGGAGAGAGAAGGTAAACCGAAAAGAAGAAGAGAAATCAAGAGGAAGAGAGAAGGAATGATGGTGTACAGAAAAGGGGGGGGAGAGAGAGAGAGAGAATGATAAAAAAGGGAAAAGGATGAGAGAGTGAGAGAGAGAGAGAGAAAGAGAGCGAGGACGAATGAAGACCAAGTTTTTTCGGGACCAGCCAAGCATAAGCTTCGTTCGGACAATGACCGTCAGTCTCAGATCGGATGTCGCCTGTATTTCGCTTGACGTAGAGGAATAAAAAGAAGCAGAAACGGTAGAGCGATGAGGTTAATTTCGAAAACTGCATGCGGCCGACGCCTTCAACTTCCTTTGTTGAAAACGAGTCTGACTGGTGCCTTGTCTCTGCACGATGTTTGAGATAGGGTGTTTTAGAGATGAAACGCACCCACGGCAAGAGCCAACTCAGCCGGATAAAATGGTAATGACAATAATATATTGTCAGTGTTAACAGTTAAGATGTGGACTATCATCTCTATCATCACTATCGTCGAACAATGCCAATGTCCGCCCGTTTCCGGTGCGTTCCGACCCATTGAAACAGATCCTACCGTGAATCCGTTCCAATCGACCGAAAATAGCTAAGCATGGCCTTGATGTCTCGACTTATTAGTTCTCGCTGCTAAAAACAATTTTATTAAGTCTGCAACATGATCTCATATTGTGTAATCATCTTAAATGTAATTGAATATCTGTTCAATCTTGTATCTAATTCAAGCAGGTGCAACTTTTTACTGTAGCCTGCTGTTCAATCAGTCCAGTCATCTTTCGGTTTGAACACAAAAAATTGCGCACGAGCGGTTACTGATAGAACCAACAGAAACCAAATTGTTTTAAGGGCATAGATTACAGATAAGTGTAGCCTTCAAAATTGAACAAATTCGAAATTAAAAACCCCACAACTATTTAAAAATTAAACAATTTACAAATACAGAGGACTATCACTACACTAAGAAAAAAGTCTGCTAATCTCACAGAAAATCCTGTGAGTTTACAGAAAATCCTTTATCAGGGTCGTTACAGAAGTCGGATTTCAAAATCCCAGGACATTCCCAGGTTTTCTAGGTCTATTCAAAATTTAATTCCAAATAAATTTCAAAACATTATACTCTTTGCAATATAGTTTCCCAAAAACCTACACGCCTGTTTTTTGAGTTGTTATTTAAGACCCTTTATTGCAATAATATTACCATGACATTTTTTTTCCTCCAAATAGCGCGAAAGGCAATGAAATAAAAAAATAACAAAATGCTGCAAGAAAACGTTAAATTAAAATGTTTTTGAAAAATTGAAATAAATAGAAATAATTAACACTTTTAAACGCTCTTGAACTCATTTTAAAGGTAAGTCTTTACAATATTTTACTAAATTGTTGAGTTATTTTTAGAATTTTGTTTCTAGATTCTGCCCAAGGGTCAAACTTGGTGCAGAAAAGTCGCAAAATTTCAAAAATGTGTAAATACGCCCAAACCTTTTTTAAAAATCATTATTTATCACATTTAAAAATAATGTATTGATACTTATAAAAATATTGTTTTGAATTTTTTTAATTATTTGTTGAGTACAAGCATTATTAATAATTTTGCGACTTTTTTGCAATACATACGACTTTAGGGTAAAATCCAGGAAAAAATGTTTAAAATATTTTAATAATTTAGCAGACTACTGTAGAAACTTAAGTTTCAAATTAGCCAAAGAACTATGAAAAATTTTGATTATTTCTAGAGTTATTCCAATTTTTCGAAAACATTTAAATTGGCGGTTTTTTTGCAATATCTTTTTATTAAAATGACATTTCTCCCTCAACTTGGGATTATTACATGCAGAATTGTAGTAACTTTGTGTTATTATAAGGAAAAAATGGTATGTTAACATTATACAATATGAGGCACTTTAGCAACAACTCAAAAAAATAGGCGTGTGAATAATTTCCGTCAGTACTTTACATAAAATTATTAATTAATGCAAATTTCCGAAGTCTGTTCGACTATTATTTCATTCTAAACAAAATTTTATAATACAGTAAAAAAGTCATGAATATGTAATAGTAAAATAAGTAACAGGCAATAACGCTTACTGCACTTCCTTAATTCGTTGGAACGTAATTTAATTAATTCCTATGAATCTGAATTTGTAAAATAACAGAAAAATATTAAAATAATTATTAAAACTTCAAAATGAAATGGCACAAAAAACCCGGCTCTTTTTCAAAATTCCAGGACTTTTCCATGTTACCCACATTTTGTGTTTCTGTGGCAACCCTTTTTATGATTAACAGAAAATTCTTGTAATATTTGGGTGAAAATCAAAAAATTGACAACATTGTGTCACCAGAATATTATACGCTTGTGGTTCAAGAAATAATTTTCCTAATTACAGGCTTTTATTGAGCGTATTTTCTCTAATAATAGCCTATGTGCCAATTAATTTTACTTTACTCAGTATTTTTTTAACATTAATTGTAGAATTACAAAATAAAACCTTTTTATCATTTCCAATTATAGTTACGAAGTTACAATCACTTCTTAAAAGTCCCGGAGTTTTTATGTCATTCGGTAACAAAACAGTTTTGCATTAATTTTATAGCTTAAGATTATAATTTTCCAATTTAAACTGAATGATAATTGAAGACTATTCAATATACTTTAGTACGTGAAAATGTAATTCCACAAATAATAAAAATGATGTAACCTTACAAATTGTAAGTGATGGAAATTCAATAACTTTAAATGTTAAGCACTCAAAATAAAACTATAAAAAATTTCCAAACCCTGAAAATTTAAGAATTTCTTGAGATTTTAAAGTTAAACAATTTGACCTTACCAGCATTTGATATTTAAAATTTGTAAATTTCAAACTCATTACTTTGAAACATTAAAATATTCAAGGCCAGTGAACAATACAGTTTCTGCTTTTAGGATTGAAAATTCGGCGTTTTATAATTAAAAGCGTTCAAAAATGAAAGCACAAAAAACTCCGAGTAAATTTTAAGAAGACAAAATTAAACAATACCACAAGAAAGCATGTAAAACTAAACATTTTTTTAATTGTAACGTTCCGTCGAATTCATGAATTGAAAATTTTAAGAATCCTTCAATAATGAACTAATTTTAATTTAACGCCATCATAATGAAACGATGTTCTAGAATCGAACTTTAAAAACAGAAACATTTTAAATTTTTAAATGTTATAAAATCAGCATTGCAAACTTACAGCAAATTCGAAATGGGGTTTTCGCATGAATTTTATATAAAATACTTTTTAAATACTACATAAAATTCTGAAAATTTTAGTGCATTTAAAAAAAATGTTAAATACTTTACATCTGAAAAGAAATATTTAGAAAAAATGTATCGAAAACCCTAAATTCAAGCAACCCTGCAACCTTGAAACGTGAAATCCTGCAAAACGCTGAACCAATCACAACAATGACTAACGAAGTATCCAGCTGACAGTTGGCGAAGAAATTTGTGACCATCCACATGACGACTTTTGGCACATTCACACTGCCACACTTTACAAATCCCGGTCTTAGTGACATTCTAAGCATTTTGAAAAACTTTTTGAGCCCTTCTGCAGACTTTTTAAACACTTTTAAAATAATAAACGTGAAAAAAGTTTATGTTTACTCCAATCACTAGCAGCCATATTAATTCCCCATCAACTGCGCTAATCAGACTGATGTTTACTTCCGACGCTGGCCCAATCTTCCAGCAAAAAATGTAAACAGTAAACTTAAAGTACTTAGTTACTCAAAGTAATTAGGTTAAATTTGCAGTTCTGCTTTAATTTTACCCGGAAAATAAAATATTTTAAAATATGCAACCACCCCATTGTTTTACTTATCGCTACTTTTTTTAAACCAAATTTTAAACGAAGATCAATAAAAAAAGGTTAGGATTTTTTAACACAATGTTTTTAAGTGTGGTATCTCAATTTTGCACGGTAGTGTAGTACATATACATTTTCAATCAGTGTAAATTACGGTTAAGGCTGACATACGGGAGATTGATTTTATGTGAATTAGAAAGCAAGGTTTAATTTACCGGTAATTATATGAATATTATCGTGGTAGATATAAAATTAACTTAACTAAAGCAGATCTTTGGCCTAAACGGCTGTAGATCTCGCTCGAATTACACCCGTTCAAGTCAAGTGAACGAGAACCTGATATGCCTTGGATGAAAGTTGCGGTTTCAATCTTAACTGAGGTTAAGATACGCGTTTAGTATTTCAGTAAACATGAACACGTAGGAAAAAGTCAGATTTATTGATAGTTCAAAGTAGTTACTACTTAGGAAAGAAACTTGTCTATATCTCGCGTGACTGCCATATATTTCAGGTCCTTTTACACTTTGCAGAAACAGAAGATACGGCCTCAAGAAGAAAAAAAAACAATTTGAAACGAGAAAGTAGTATGCTTATGGTTATTACTCGGCATAAGAGGATAATCATCAAAGAAAATGATCGTAATCGTGAATGCTGTATCAGACTTTATAAAGTAATCAAGAAATGAATTTTATGTCTTTGGATAATTTAACTTTATGACAAATCCAATCTTCGATGACTGCATAGTAAAGTATTAAGTTATAAGATTATTTTATGTAGAAAAGGTTGTATGAACTTTAATTATTTTTCAGTGGTTTTTTCCCCTGTCATCTCATGTTACTTTAAAACAGCCAACATAGTCAGTTTCATTATTGAAATACTATTTTAAACGTTTGAAGAGGAATTCATTTAACTAGTAAACATACTTTCAAACTTAATTATATATCGTTCTTTCTTTATTATTTACAAATATTTAAGGACTTTTTATTTGATATTACATTTTCCAACAGTAGATGACTAACAGTAGATAATCGAAAAATTGATAAAAATTTCGCTGTCAAAATTGGCAGCTCTGCGATGGTCTCCCAGTTGTTTCAAGTAGAGGTTGTGTTTGTTTATTTTTATTAGGGAAGTTTTTGTAAATAATAAACCAAAAAATAGGGTAAATTTGTAGTTCTTAAAAAGCCCAGAAATTTTAGTTGTGTTAGGGAGTAACTCGAAAAACTAATTGTTAAGACTACGGCATGTACAAATTTTGCACTTATTGATATCATCAAAAGTCAGGTTAAATTGTATGAAGGTTGAACATCTCGTTCCATTCGTACCAATTTTACGGAATGTCAGAGATAAAAAATGTCAAAAATAAAAGCTTTGATGATTTTTGTAAAATAATTGAGAATTGAGTATTCTGTCATGTCCAGGAGGAATACCAGAAACCATTATCTATTGATGGACAGAAGAGTCAAAATCATTTTGAATTTTTTCCTATCTACTGTAGGGTGGTCCTCTGTTTTTGGAAAATTAAAAAATAACATTTTTCCTTTCTTCTTTTACTTTATATGGAAATATATGCATGCGTTATTGTACGAGTGAGTAGGGGAGGGCTACGAAATCCCTTTCTGTAGACGCGCGACGTCTACTTTGACTAAATGTTACTCTTGGAATTAACAATTTTGTTTAAATTCTAAAAATTTTATTATTAGAATTATCTGTGTACCTAAAATCCTTGAGATTCTTGTAATTTTTTATCTTTATTTTATAACTGATTATAATCCTGAAAACTTGTCATCTGGTGTACATCAAAAACCGAGTTTCAATGAAGCAAAAGTTAAGGTTGAGTAGTTTGTGGGCGGTAAGTGTTGGTTGACGAGGCATTCACGTACTTAAAATTCTTCTAACTACTGGAGAGCGAGGACTTGGAACGCTACTACGTGCCTATAAAGTATAAGCGAGGGTATAAAATCATATACCTTATCCAGAAGCGGAAGAAACGTAGGCAACTAACCATGCATTTTGACCAAGTTCAGGATTGCGAAGTACAAACTTTAGAGACACTTTCATTACTCAATTTACAACTTATCGCCTTATAAATTGACAGTCCGCAAGCAACAAGAAATCTTTAAAAAGTCTCACAGGGTTGCTACAAAATCCAAATTTCGAAATTCACTCACATTTCCCTGACCAATGGAATAGAATAGCCAAAATGGAATAGTTACATTTTCAGTTTAAAAAATTATTTTAAACTAAAAAATCGAATTTTCAACAAAATAGTTATATTTTCAACCAATGAAATGAATTTGTTCCAAAAAATTTTATCAAGAAAGATACACTTTCCACAAAAATTGGAATAGTTGAATTTTCAATTAAAGAAAGTAATTTTAAACTAAAACGATGAACCTTCATAAAAAAATGAATTCTTAACCAAATAGTTGAATTGTCAATTCAAAAGATTCATTTTCTACCAAAAAGACCAATTTTCAATCAAATACATGCATTCTAAACCCAATAGATTAATTTTCTACCAAAAATAGAATAGTTATATTTTCAGTCAAAAAAATCAATTTCAACAGTAAAAAATTCATTGTTAACGAAAAAGATACATTTCCAACCGAACATGGAATACTTCAATGTTTATTTTAAAAAGTTAATTTTTAAACAAAAAAGTATTAATTTTTAACAAAATACTTAAATTTAAAAAAAAGGGTTTTCAACTAAAATGATGAATCATCAACCAAAGAAAGGAATTTTTAACAAAGTAGTTCCACTTTCAACTAATTAGGTGAATTTTCAACCAAAAAACATGAATTCTCAACAAAAAATGTAATAGTTGATGTTTCCACTAAAAATTATATTTTAATTTTAAACAAAAAACAGTTGAATTCAATAAAGAAGACAAATTTTTAACAAAATCTTCAATTTTCAAAAAAATAATTAAATTAACTGCAACTTCAGTTTATCGAAAATTCCATGACTTTGTCAGGTTTACCCTTACATTCCGTGAACAGTTTTAAATTCCCTGACCTTCCCTGATTTTCCCTGAACAGTTTTAAATTCCCTGTCTTTCTGGAATTCCCCGACCTGTAGCAAGCCTGTATCAGCACATCTTGGAAAAATTAGTCAAAGTAGGCGCCACGCGTCTACAAAAATGGTTTCGTAGTCTATTAAGACGTTAATGAAGTTGTTTAAATCTGCCCTTCCCGTATCACTCCCGCCTCTTTCATCACCTCTTCTATCATATCATGTCCTATCCGATCCTATCTTATCATCCCTTCCTCCCCAACCCCTCATCATATCATGAATTTCTCTCTCGCTTCCCTTCCTTCTGGCTATCTCTACTACCCCTCTTCAAACACTACTTCACAACTTCCACCCTCTCCCTAAATTTCCCTGCCACCCTTTCCCTAGTTAACACATCCCCTCACTTCCCCACTACCCAACCCATCCCTTCCCCACCCTCTTCACCGGTTTTCCTACTTCACATTTTCCAATTCCCCTAACCTCATTGCTACCCACACTCCCCCAATGATACTCACCGCAAAAAAGTACCATGGACGAATGGACACACGACCAAAATTATAAGGGTTTTTCTGTCCGGGCTACAAAACCTTAAAAAGGCACCAAACGATAAAATTTGCGACACTTCCTTCTCTTTTAGCAAATTGAAGATCAGTTTCAATATCAGTGGAAGGCCAACCTAAAGTATAATATATTTGTAACAATTTTACAAGCTGAAGAACCACAGTGTGCACATTTGGTAAATAATCAACCCGTAATCAACCCTCCAGCGTCGTCTGTGATAACAAACTGTTTGCAATCTAGTTCCACATTCCCTCAATATTCTCTCATTACATCAGCGCCGACTAAATAACTTACGTAAATACACCTTGAAATGCAGCCAGTAAATATTTATTCCTAACCAATTTCTCGGCGACGCGACACCGCCCAATTAAAATCTCGACTGAATTAACGATGTTATTATATACCTAACAAGCTTCCGTTTAAACCTAAAAAGTTTAATGTCTATTTACCAAACAAACTATACAACGGGACAGTTTGCGCAATTTTTCTATAGTGCAACAATTCCCTCGTAACGCTTCACTTAAGAGAGCTGGAAGCAGGACAGGGGAGATTAATAAATCACAGTGTAGTTGAGCGGAGTACGTAAAACGTCTTGGAAAAAGGTAATAAAGCTGGATATCGCTCAGTCGCGCTAGTCACAGAGTGTAAACATGGTGGGAAGCGGCATTACCAAGTAAGAGAGAGAAGCGTTTCCTTGGAGCGCGTTCAACCAGCTGAGTGAGAGAAACGCCCGATTACAGAAAAGATGATTGTCGATGCTTGCCAACCTTTTGTGTGTATGCATTTATGTGTGCACAGGTGGATTTGTGTGGGTAAAAGAATTAAGAAGGATAACTGCAAGGGGGAAGGGACGATGGTGAAGAAGAAGAAGAACAAGAAGAAGAAGAAGAAGCAGCAGAAGAAGGGAGAGGAGAGTCGCTCCAACCTCGAGGCAGGTTCTCAGAAGCTACCGGTGCTACAGGAATCCACGCAAGCGTGGAGCTGGATTATACTGCCAAAGGGTATATTTATCGGGCGAGAATGTACGCAGAAGCGCGTACATTGCTACAAAGGGACCGCTCTTTGAATCTAGCCTTGACGTAACTTTGCGAGTCGAGTCCTCTGAGATTCAACTGGATTCAACCCGGTCGTCCGGATGGCGAACCGGCACAAGTAATGGATCGCCCAACTTCACCCGGTAACGCGCCGCACTTATTCTCATTCAACCTCCTTCCCTCTCTCGCCCTCATTCCACTCGACCCTATTAGAATTCACTTTACACCGTTTCGTCAGTAAATCCCCTTTCCAGAACCATCGCCGGTGGGATACACACACTAGGAGCTGTGCGAAAGCGAGAGTACGTGAGGAAGACACGCGACAGAATTTCGTCCTGAGTAAGCTTGCTCAAGAACCTCATTACCTTTGAGAACCTCAAATGTAAACGTTGCGATTGTAAACGAATGCAGTGTCAATCGATCTTGTAGGGACAACAAGAATTCTCGTGACAAGGACAGGGATATGTGGCGAATCCGCCCTCTCATCCCCAAAAATGGCTCAAAGTCTCGAATATGGGGTAAACTTTGATACTGTCGACTAATTTTAAATCAAGGAGCATTCTGCATTTTGTAACGAACCTACCGCCCTCTTTATCCCTCTTACTGTCATAGAAACGTCTAATTAACCCCCACCACTTCTAGAAACCACCCACTTTAACCCTACTACTGGTATAGAACCGCCTATTTAATCCCCTCCACTCCTAGCAACCACCTACTTAAAGATAACCACTCCTAGAAACCGCGCAATTTATCCCACATGTTGGTTTAGAAACGCCTACTTTACCCCCACCACTCCTAGAAACAGCCCACTTTATCCCTAATGTCGGATTAAAACGCCTACTTAACTCCCAATGTTGGTATAAAAATGCCTACTTAACCCCCACAACTCCTAAAAACTGTCCACTTTATCCTCACTAATTGTACGAAACTGCCTTCTACTACCCCCCATACTTCTAAAAACCTCCCACTTCATCCTCAATGATCGTATTGAACAAACTTATTAACCCTAGCCACTCCTAGAAACCACCCACTTCATTCTCGTTAATGGCAGCGCGCCGTCTCCTTTACTCCCGCTACTGCTCCCGCACTTCAAACATTAATTAATATTAATATTTGAAGTACGGCGTTGGTCTTCGACTTTCACGTCTGGGAATATACTAATATTGGTTATTTTGAATATACTAGTATTAATTAATATTAATTCAGAAAAAGTTATTTTTCATTTAAATAACAAAATGGAATTAAACCAATATTTTCCTGAGAATTCAAGCCTCTCATTTTGTTAAACCTGCTTGCAATTAATAAATAATTATCCAAATTAGTAAAAATACCCAGAAAACGTTGCTGAGTAATTGTAAAAAAGTTTATTTACTATAAACAAATTAATGAGCAAACCTTCTATCTTGAGGATTAAAAAACGTAGGCATTCAAAAAAGTTTGAATTTATGGGGAAGAACAACCTCTATTTGCAGCTTATTACATATTAGCAACAAATGATAATATTATAAACAATTTGAATAAATAAATGAACTTTTTGTTATTATTGGACAATCTGTCTAATAATATATAATATAATAAAACACAAGCCCGTCTGGTTTGTAGTTTTGCATGGAATAAACTAAGAGTTAGTTGTCAATAACAATCCTTTATAATAATTTGTTATCCGGTAAAAATAGTCAATTTTTTAAAAAAGTGATGAAAAATCTGCACAATTTAGCCATCTTTAAAGACACACATTTCGTTCCTTCAGAAATAATGCATTTTGATAAATAAGGAATTAACTTGTTTGCTACCTTTGAACAGATAATAGTATTTTCTACGAGACATAGTGGACATTCGTCATAAAGGATGTTAATCTTTGTAAACATCAACCAGACGAAAATATTTATTAATTTTTGAATAACTAATATGAACGGAAACATAATTTTTTCATTTTTTAATCAGTATCATTTTGTAAACCGCGTCTACACGAAGAATGTTTGTTTGATTCGAACAACAAAATTTGTTTGAATAAAGTTTATTTGATTTGAACACATTTTTGTTTGAATTATACACACTTTATATAAATTCAATCAAATTTGATTTAAATCAAAAACATGTTATTTGAATTGAACAGAAACTATTTTTAAAACAAAAAAACATTTACGCTGAGGTGTTAATCACTTCTAAAATCAATACAAAATCTTTAAAAATCGAGATTAGCGAATTATGATTCCAGATCTCTCACTCTGATCACTTGGATTCCATAAGATCTCTTAATAACCTTTTTAAGATTCGCGAACATTTTTGAAGATTTGAAAGACTTCCGAGATCTCCGGCGAAATTTGAGGTTGTTTTTCAACTTTTTTTGAGTCGTTGAATCTTGGGATCTCCGAAATCTTTCAAATCTTAATAGGATTGTCGTGATTCTGTATCTTCGATTTTTTGATTCTGTAGTGATTTTGAACAAGATTTCCGAAGTGATGAATCCCTCGCATATTTCAACCAAAATTGTGCGTGAAATAAAATATTCAACTACTCAGTTTGCAATTAAAAATTTCGATAAATAAAAGTACTACTTTTATACAAATTATTGTTCTTCAAGGAAAATGGAGTCAAGAATCAAAATAAATAATGTTGAATCATAAAAGGACCTTTCTGTACACAATATACACCCCATAATTGAATTAGGGGCACTGGCCGCCTTATTTAAATGCAAGAACCCACCTGAAATGAAATAATTAAACTTTCCTCAAAGCTCACAGTATCATGTAAGGTATTTGTCTCCTTCTCTCTTCCACTTAGCATACATAAATTATCAAGCAAGATCAGAGAGAACGCCACATGAAGATGTCTGAGGAGCGCAGCATCAATCTAACATCCGCGATTGATGCAAGCAGATATCCAACTTTATCATACTGCTACAAAACTGTTTACTTCATTATTTTCTACTTCTCGATGTAAGTCTTAAAGAAACAGCTTGTCAGAGCTTATGATAAATTCCTCCCCTTGCTCCTTTGAGAGTGTATAAGATGAAAAGAGATTGGGTGAAGGCAGGGGGAGGAGGTCATATTATAAAGGGAATGAAAAGGGTATCAAAGAACAAGACGTAAGACGTTAGTCACTCCTTCCCTTTCGCCCATCTTTCGCGTCTTTAAGCCGAATTTGATTAATGTTTGATATAAAGTCAAGTGGTGAGCTTAAAGTCGAGGAGCATCTTCATCTTCGACGATGAGTTTTCAATTTGTGTTCCTTCCATTTCTGCCGTTCTTCTCGTTGATCGGATTTAATAAATAAGAGAATTTATGAAACAATGCTCGAAATTGAAAAGAGAATTAGAGGATTGCATGTCAAAGGAGGGATTTTCTAACTTTATAATTAGGATATTAAGTTGCATTCTTTTACGCGAGGTTCAGGCACCCGGCTAATTTTATATTCAGCGTGTGCAAATCGATTTACTCTAATATATTCCAAGTATTCCTCCACGGCCAACATCAGATTCTTCGAGATAATGAAAAAATTCTTCGTTCCAGCAAGCTTTATATCTCATTAAACTCACGTAATGTATCACAAATTTTTTGTATCCTAGACTAAAGTGTAATGTGAAAATATTTGTTGAATTCAAGATATATGCACTTTTACCGACGTTTTGGTAGTTCCGATTCCACCTTAAGCTGTATTGTAATTTCGCTATATACAGACTTGTTCTTTTGAATTAGCTACTTTTTTTCTAACGATAGTAATAACGAATTTAGTTTAACGAATTTACGTTATTTATATTACTAATAGTATTGAATTGGTAACTAGTTACATTTTTTCACTAACAGTAACTATAATAATCGTTAATTCATTGACTTCAGTGGATTTCAAAGGAATTTCAAAGAATTCAGGGTGAACTCATAAGAATTAAAAAAATGTATAAAAAATTCAATAAAATTCTGAAATAATTGGGTTTCCTGTTTTAATTTATTGAAAGAATTGACTTAAGTGATCCTCTTTCTTAAAAAAGTAACTAGAGTGACTTTATCTTAAAAAAGTGACTAAAAAGTGATTTGAGAAAAGTGTCTAAAATGAATACAGATAGAAACAAGCGTTACTTATTGTGTTACAAAAAAGATACAATTTGCACCGGTAGCTGTAACGATAACGACTTACTTTTTTCGTGATGTAACGTTAACGATAACTAGTTCCTTTTAAAAAGTAACTTACCCATCACTGGACGGTTATATTCGAAGAATATTTACCCTCTAAGTTTAAATCAGTCAGAAATGGGTCACTGAATCTAATTAGTAAGAATTTCCACTGGTTCACATTTAATATGCCACTGATTCAAATAGCTAGAAATGGGTCACTGATTGCAATCAGTAAGTATTTCACAGCAGATTAGTGAAATGTAACTGAATAAAATGTAGTGAGTACGTACAAAGAATATTTTGTTAAAAATAAGTAATTCGATTACATAGTTTACATTATTCTTTTGTCGAAACGTCTGATTCAATGTAAAATAGTATATTGCATAACTAGGGGAAGATCTTTCCATTTCTGCGGCAAGATGAATGCTTTCAGTACGAGTCGTCGAAGTTCGGAAAAATCTCCCCCGGGTCATAAAAGACACTTTTTTTAACACTCTTTATGACTACTTTTTATGACTGTGGGTCGGATCCACAATCTCACTTTTCAAGTTGCTAACAAAAGGACACCAAAATCCACAAAACCAGTAATCCAAGAAACACGTTTAACACTTTCGTTTGACCCTTCGTTATGCCATACTATCCCTACTACAGATATGGACCTCGAAAAATATACATACGAAGATATATGCAAGTGCGCAAAGCAAAGCTTTCTTATCTCGAAGGTTTTTTTGAAAGAAAACAGCACTTTTATGAATCATTTTACTACTTCCAAACAATTTCCTCTCTAAATATGAATCAGTGAAAAATTCACGGATTGAAGTAGTAGCTGGACATTTCACTGATTAATCAGTGATTCCGGACTTATGCACTAATCAATTTAGTAACGCCAGAGTAAATTATGAGAAACATAACCTCTAAGCTTTAAAAGAAAGCGTTGCTGTTATTCTTTTACTTAAACCTTTGAGTACACGCCTATTTTTTCGAACATCTAGACTCTGGGTCAATCTGACCCTGTTCACTTTTTGATCGGCTATAACTTCACAACTACTCAACCTTTTTACTTACCAAAATTCAGAGGTATACTTTCAAGTATGTTAAAGTTATTTATAACTATTATAAGTGCCTTTAAAGTCTTTAACATACTTTAGAAAATTCACGAAAAAAATTGTAACTTTTTTAATTGTTAAGATTTTAAGCTAAAAATTTATATGAAACCTCTTTCTCGATCAAACCTTTTTTGTGGGTCAAATTGACCAAGTGTGTACTCGAAGGGTTAAGTAGCAAAAATAATTTCTTAATGAAATAAATTTTTGAATTTTCAGGCTATAAGTGTGCTGAATTAACTGCGGAAAAAACATACTCTAACTCGTATAAAAAGTACTTACTTAACGGGTGTGTACATGACAGTCGTATCTTGAAGGTAAAGTAATATGTGAGATTATTTGTTATTTGGAAGCATCGTACCTTTTCACATTTTTTAATATTTGATCAGATTTATGGGTTTTAAGTTTTTACTATGATCATTTGATTGAATCTACTAAAATCTTTTTTTATTATAACTGCTAAATTGACATGGTGGAGTGCTATTAACTCTCAAAAGTTTTTATTTCACTGAATGAATAAGTAACTTTTTACTGATTGCCAGTGACCCATTCCCAGCTATTTCAATCAGTGAAATTTCACTGACAATCAGTGACATTTTACTGATTCGGATTTAGAGAGTACAACATTATTTTTATTATCCTCTGGCCAAAATATTAATAATAATAATTTTTTCACAAGTTTACATACGACACGAAACATTGACTATAAGCTTCATGAAGTGAACAACAGATGTCGATAGCATTTTCCACGAAATTGAATATAAGCTTCATCAAGTGGCCGACAGAGGTGTGGCGTTTTCCTGCACTCGGACGACTTTAAAATCTTGGATATTTCAGTGTAACATTTCGGAAGTTTCAGTTTAACATAGAAATATTTTTACGCCTAATTCTCAAAAACATAGCAGATGTTACGCGTTAATATCATGATGCTTCGCGGTGCTAGCTTATATTTCAAACATCTACGTTTGAACATCCATTTTTCTCCCTGTACTAACACCGCTCGAGAAGTGAGTTTGCTGGCCGGCTCAATAGGTATGAACATATGTCGAAATCATGGGGCCCTTATAAAAAGAATTGAATTGGTTATTTTTGGATCCGAATACGAATTCACATCGACAACTTCTTATAATTTTATTTTCGAGAGTCAATATCATCCTGGTCGTAGAAAATTCTGATTCTCAAAAGAAGATTCTCTCTTTAAAAGTTGAGTGCTGCAAGTTGTGAGATATATCGTAAGAGAAGAGTCGAGGGTCGGTTTGGCGGTTGGGCTTTCGGTCGACCAACAAGCCAGGCAGGCAGGCATCCAGCCAGCAGATTGCCTGGGCTGTAACTGGAGAGCACATTACCCGGCATTAAGTCACCGAGATAACTACCTGTGTGGGAGGCACACACGCGAATCTTTAGCGTACGCCGTACATACGCAATGCTACACCGTCGTTTATTTTATAAATTAGGATTCCTCACAAGCTGAAACGTTATCCCCCGACCTGACGAATATACGTATACGCGCCGAAGAGACCCAACCAAGAATTGAGCTTCAAGTCCCTTATCGATATTGTTTGCCGCGAACTTTGCCTCACGTGCTCGTTAAATTAAATGAATAGGGTGGATTCAAACTTTTCAGCTTGGTAGCATATCGGTTATCTAAATTAAATTCGGACTTTATTGCCGGATAAATTTTAGGTTTTCGTGCAACTTCTTTGCACCCAATGGCAAAATCTTAAGGACTTTGGGAATTTATCAAGATTCACGGCGATGAATCGCCGCCACGTAAAAGACGCGAAGGCCATAAGGGGGTAGGATTATTTTTCCGAAAATGAGTTTCTTTTATGGAAAATTCTACAAAAATGAGTTACACATTGTGTTAAAAGGATTTGTTTGAAAACGCTTCTTTTAGCATAATAATTCATAGTATTTGTTGAAACAATTATAATTGTTTAAATAATTAAAAATTAGTTTGAAAATACTTTAGAAGTTATCCCTCAACGAGTAATAATTAGTTGTGCCAAAAACAGGGTAAAAAAGTCGTCTTGAGCATTAAACTTTCATTTTAGATTCTTTCGGACATTTTCCGGGTACAATATAGGGGTGTTGGTGAACCAAAATAAAAACTTATTGGATGGAAATATTCCTTCAGTATTCCTTAAGAAGTGACCAAACACTAAATCTGAAGGTATCAATTTGATCTGCATGCAAGAAAATGATCCAAAAATGTAATAATATTACATAATAATATCGTTGCAGCAAAAACAAAAGCTTCATATTTAGAGTGATGAACTTTAATTTCCATAAAGTTCATAACAGATAATTTTCTCCATTTTTCGAAAACTCATCTTTTTCCCATTTGAAACCCCATGTTAATTGAAAGGGCCCCATACGGACTGATTTGTCTCGAACTTCGTGGAAATCTTTCTTTCAGGAAATCAAAAAGATGGGGGGAATCAATCAGTAAAAATCTGCCTACTCCGCGGGCACATTCTCATTCTGCGCCACACGCGCGGCTCGCTTCGCTCGCAAGTTTAAGCGCAACTGCAATTTGGCGATTGTGAATTCTCTTTTATTAAAACTCATTCGGCCTTAATAAACACATTCTCATAACATATCTCGTGCTTCGTGCTCAATTAAAATTTGTCCGAAACGCGCACTTTGCTATAATATGTTCAACATTATTATATAAAAAATTTATTTTTTAATAATTACTTTAATATTTCTTCCTTACTTAGCATTAATCTTTTTTTGTATCTACACCAAAAGTTTCAGTTTTTTAAAATGCTTTTTTACGATTAAAACAAAAACTACTCGTCCTATCAAAAAATAATGAATAACAAATCTATAGATATTTTTTGGGTGAAAAACTTTTACTTGTTATTTTTTACGATTAAAACCAAAACTACGCATCCTATCAAAAAATAATTGACAACAAATTTTTAGCTGTTTTTTGAGTGAACAATTTTTTTTTCGTGTCTTGCATAGCTTTGCCAAATAATGGCATTTTTCATTTCTTAAAAAGCATTTTCAATGGATAAAACCAGAACCGCTGGTCAAAAACGGCTGGTTAACGAACCTAATATTTCTTTTTATGCCTTAAAAACGTGTGCCATAGCTCAATCCAATCCGATTAGTCTTCCGAAAGTTATCGTGCCTAGAGACTACAAAGATGGACAGGCGCCTTCGTAAAAATCATTTTTTCTGACTCGAAACGCGGAAATTTTATGAAAACCGACAAAGTCAACTTTTACATAAAACGAATACCTTCTCATTATAGAATGAGAATGTAAAATTAAAAAAAAAAAGGTTTATCAGGCATAAATCGACTGATCCATACAATATGAAATCAAGGTCGGGTAAGTCCGTATAAAGAATTAGGTGTCAGTTGTTCTGTGTATTGAATAAGTATATTTTTACTGATTTTGACATTTTTACTATTGGTGATAAAATGAACAAAAGCAGGCCGTTCTGCAACACGTAATAAAATGTATTGAAATTCTCTGCAATATTTACTATTGTGCAGATATTGTTAATATTTTATTGCATACTGCAGAACGGTATACTTATTTATTTTATGCAAAACATCAAGCTGTCAAGAAAGCCTTGATTCCATATATCGAGGCCTCTATTCCATACTGCTCCACGTCACGTTTAGGCGGTGTACACCGCCCAAATGGGATGTGGAGCAGTATGGAATGGAGGCGTCGATATAGAATTGAAACCTGATTCTTTCTACAGAATCACATGAACTTGATTCCATATTGCATCGAGTAGTCGAAATTTAAACTAGTCTTATGATAAATTAATTTTTTTCGCACTTCATTTCGGTGCTATATATCAAATTTAATTCCCAGTGGTCATTCATTTTATATTAAGATTAACAAGATTCCAGTACAAAAATTTGACTATAGAAATAAAAGGAATATAGCCTTTTGTAAGATGCAATCTATATTAAAAGTGACAAAAAATTGGCTGTACTTTTATCACAAAAAAAGAGATTTCCTTCGGTTTGAAATAATATAAGAGTATCCTCTCGTCGCGACTTGAATTTGTAAAATGATCACGATGTACATTACCGTGAAAGCGGAAAGTCAAGGCAGTATTACGTTATGAGTATCGAGAAAGATACGTGGTAAAAGCTCGACGAGAGATGCATTGGAAACAGACATAATGCGTAACGGAAGGAGACGCGAGTAGATTAATGAAATGAGTACTGAAGAAAGGCAGATAGCAAAACATTGTTACCACCCACAGGTTCTGTAGTAACTTAATTTGCATGCTTGTTCGAGGTTAATTACAGGTCTACACAGTTCGTGAAAATTCTATTACTACTTCATTTCGCTTTCCTCCCTTTCGTCATCAAAGTCTCTAAATTTACAGTGTAATTTTTTCTCATTTATAGTATGTAAATACACGGAGAAAAAGTTTGTGTTAACTTTTATCTTATCACTGGGAACCGTTAAACTGCAAAGCGCTATCTGGTGCCAAAAATCCGAACTAGAAAGAGTAGGTAGAATTTTAAAGGCGCACTTTAATTTGGGCACAAAAGTGTTTTTGCGACTTTTTCTGAAGCTTAAAGTAATTAATGGGTATCAAAAAAAAATGTTTATCGAAAACAAAGTGTTTCAGATTGAATTTACTTCTTGTACGGTGAAAAAAAAAACACATTTCTTGACAACAATTTGTTTATCAAAAGAAAAATTATTGTCCCATTTATTGTAAATTTCAAGAAATTATAAGCTTCAATGAACTTATTTCGAAACAAACATGAGCTCAAATTAAATGTTTATTAAGCTACACATGAAATATTTACTAACTGAAAAATATGATGTAAAAGTTATGTTAGAATTCGTATTTCAATTCCAATCGTCTATTATTCATATTTTTTGCATAATCTTTTACTTTGTAAGCTTATTTTTATTAGAAAAACATTTTTGACAATAAATTCTTTCTTTCACTATATAAGATAGAAATTCTGTCTGAAACGCTTTGTTTTAGATAAGGGCTTATTTTTTCTAATCAATAATTGTTTTAAACTCAACACAACAATCGTAAAACACTATTATGCTACAATTAAAATGCATGTTTCAAATTCTATCTACTCTTTCTGGTTCTGATTTTTGGCACCAAATGACGAAATGGTCAAACACCATTCCCAATATGAATTGCTCACATCAGGTTATACAGGTTATTGTGTTTTGAAGTACAGTGATTAGCCTCTAAATAGTATAATGAATGGCCGGTGCCAAAAACTGTTTTTGACATGATTTCCACTCATTTTTCTTAAGACAAAGTGATAAACAATTATATGGACAGCCTATAAAAAGTTTAAACAATTTTAAATGAATTTTTGCGAAGATATTAGTTATTTGCTTTTCCTATATTGTGGCCAATCATTATGATTCCGCGTAATTCACTAAGACAATGATTGGGCAACCGTTCATCAATATAGAGACATCATTTTAAAGTTAGAATACTACTATCGTTTACCTTTAATAACCAAATTCAACTAAAATCAAAAAGTTTTTAGTTAAATCTATCGTAAATATTGAAAAAATAATAATTTTCAACAAGCAAACATATACATAACCTCCAGAGTTTACCGTTTAAATTCCTTACTCAATCAGCGTCACCGGTTTTACTTTCTCTGGGATATAAACGCCAACCATTGTACCGATTACCCAAGATGCCTGGATTACGAAAAAAAAAATTAACATAGGCGACTTTCCAAAACACTTATACCGAAGTTTTTAAAGGGATACTAATCGATATATTTGAAATTTTACACAGATTATAAGGGACCTAAACCAAAACTTCTCCGTATATACCAGGGTGTTTTAAATTTTTAATCTTTTTTCAAGCCAACCTACTACCAATGTCTTAACGACTCTCCTAAAAAGTGATAGACATTAAAATCATGAAACTTTACTATTTAAAATCATTTTCTCGTCTACGTCTTCCAAGGTATTCCCAAAAATGGGCAAACTCTCTAGAACAGAAAATAAAAATAAAAGACACAGAAGATGCGAGGGAAAAATTGAAGAATAAGAGGACAGAAGAGGGTTGCTCGAGTACCTCGTTCCTTGTCCTTACTTACAACCTACGCGACATGACGAAGCGACGAACGAGCAAGAGACTCTTTCTGGGAACCCCTTTTTCTCGCTGAACTGCGAATAATCACTCTCGACCGTAACCAGTGATGTAAAGTACTTCAGATAAAAGTATATATGTACCTTTTTTGCACGAGGTAGGTACTTTCTGTAATTACACCTGTACTTGTTGCCGTACGCAGCTAAATTACTGCATTTCCGTTCGACACTAAATCCCGGATTTATCAATCCTTTCATCCAACCTGTCCATGGACTGCCTTCAGCGCAATTTATTTGCATTTGCAATTGACGATGCTAAGGGAGGATTGACAAATCTGAGTCATAATGCCGCCTGAGAACTGAGACCTACCAGACGAGACTGGAAAGGACGGTCAGGAAAGAATACTCGAAGAATGGAAAACATTTCCGTTTCAATGGCTTTTTTATCAGCTAAACTATTGTCCATTTTGAAGCTGAATGAGTGTTTTGTGTGAGGTATTCGCTGAAAGGAAAGAGGGAGAGAGCCACAAGAAACTGCAATTACTAATCCTTGCTCTGTGGTCAGTTTCGGCGAAACCTTTTTACGTAGATATCTTTGTGATAAAAATCTGGTTAGGCTAAACAGCTTGAGGGTAATTCAATGAATGAATGACTTATGCAGTTACGATAAGTAGGAAGACAATACTGCGACTATTGAAAATATATTTTGGAGTCTTTGAAAATTTCTAAAGAGAATTTTACAATAGAATATGTGACTGCAATTACTAGTCACAATGGATCATTTGAAATTGGAAAGGACTTTGAAATTGAAGAAAACAGAAGATCGAAAAAGAATACAAATAATTTAAATATATACACAAAATAAATTAAAATAAAGAATACAAATTTCAAATAAACTTCACAAAGAATTCGAATCTCTTAAAATCTTTTCCACTAACATGCAACTAATTATTTATGCTTCTCTTAAATTCGATGCTTTTACTGTTAATTTTAGTGTTTTCTGAAATGTTTTACGTAAGAGTACTTAAATACGAAATATATAGTCGTGGCATACTTTGACGTGATATGCCTTTTTGATTTCTTTTAAATCGTGTACCAAACCTTTCAAATGAGCCATAAAAGTATTTATGAGCGCCTTGAAAGTAGAGTTTTATGATAAAATTCTTTGAACTTGTTATATGTTTCCTATGTCAGATTTATACACGAATGGTATATTTTGAGAGAATAAACTATTTCGATTAACTTCGTCGATTCATTGAGAAAATATTTTTAATTTTGCCAGACAATCCAGATGGTGAAAATGGGTATTTTTAAAGATGAGGATCTTTCTTTCTGAATTGAGTACTAAGTATTAAGTAAATTGGTTTTAAATTCCCTTTAGAATCCTAACATAGGATATTTTCTCTTGTATATCGTTTTTGAAAGATACTTAAGTTAGTTAATTTCTTAAAATTGAAGAAATTTGCACCACTGAACACCATGTTACTTAGTGTAATATAATTATTTTGTCTTACCATGATATAGATTCTGAGTTATTTAGCCACATCAAAAACTTACCTGAAACAAAATAGAAATAAACTGATTAGATTGTGCATCAAGAAGGGCCACAACCACTAAAATATAAATTTGGAGAAAAATGAAAAAATTGAATAAATATTGATTATTAATTATATGAATACTTTTAAATCAGGCTAATAAACTCGAATGTATCGTTTTTTCTGAGTGTAAACGCTGATCTCAATCAAAATAGACAAAAACTTTCATTACTTTTGGGAAAGTTGAACGCAAGTTTTAATTGCCCGTATTTCTGTTTTGACATTAGAACTGTACAGAAAAATTGGAATAATACATAACAATTTTAACTTGTTTCATTAGTGGCATTTATTGAAATTTTTTGTTTTTCATGATAGTTAGATCCGTTTTTGACAATGAGATAACAGTTTACGATTTAACTTATATTTTTGTTTACTGAAGGGTTTTCTGATTTACTTTATTTTTTATTTTGATAAAATTATTGCCCTTTCGTGTGCTTAAACTACTTTTTAGTTTTCCCTTAGATTTACGCAGTTTTTATTGTAATTTAGATGTTAACCTTTGGTATCAGCGGAGATTTTAAAAATTAGTTAGACCTCTATTGAAAAATCATCATACTTTGTAATCAATTTTAAGATGAATTAGACATTATTAACGTACTTTTTATTGCATCATTCAGTAAAGGACATATAATAGGCCCTTTTCCGGTATTTAGTAGCATTTTGACCAAAACACTATTTAGGTCCCTATTTGACAAACGGCTTCAATTGATCAATGCGTCATGTTCACTTACTCCTCAATTACTATTATTTTGCAATTGAGTTCATGCAGTAATCCAGGCATCTGTACTTTTTTACCTTACTACGTAGGTAAAGCAGTTTTTTTTATAATACTCTGTATTGAGGGGTCCTGATAAAAATTCCAAATTTGCTAGAAATTAAAACCATGCAATCAGGAAATATTTTTTTAAAAAGTTCATAAAATTGTGTTAGCGTATACTGACCCGTCCCATTGCATTTTAGAGCAAAACGTTCAACAGCAAAATTAAACTAGGCCATATAGATATGGGGGATAGGTAATCACATAATCATTAGCCAAAGTAGCAAAACAAGGTGAATAATTGCATAAGGATGGGACATAATGACGGGACATAATGACAGCACAGAAAAACAAGTGTGAACATAATGCTCATTTTAGGATACAGGTGGCGTTTCGCACCCCTAGTCCGAGCGAGATGACACCTCATATTTAAATTAGATGCAACAAAATTTATCCAGAGTTTTTACTGTGAGAGGGGAGGCATATTTCCATGAGAATATACCTTATTTCATAATCATTGAGAAAGAAGGTCAATAGTGGTCAAAACAGCCATTATGGTATAAATATGCGGTATAATGTTATAAAGATGGGGTAAAATGGCATAGAAATGAGATATATTGAATTGAATGGGAAAGAATAGAAAGAGGGACGTAATCTATAAATAACAAACATAACAGCGATAAAATGGAAAGAATGGCATTAAGATGGGTCAGAAAAGCATACAAGACAAAATGGAGAGGAAATAATAAACTAAGTATTACCTTTTATTGAAAAGATAATAAAGTGTGAGAAAATCGATGACCCAAATATCCAATTCAGGCTCAAATAAAAATCGAAGCAGCGCACTTTTATTCCATTGACAACTGATTCTAAATTAAGTAGGTCAATTGCATACTGCGAAATATTAGCCAAGTTGGTAATTCAAATTGTTTGCAACCTTTTTAACCTGAAAGACATAAATGTCGGTTACTCTCGCAACCTAAAAGTACCTGAAATGTCAGAACAATTTGAGTAGTCTAATTTGCATTGAAATGACTTCCACGCTTATCTGCTGATCCCTACTTCTGAATAAATGCCTAACCCTCGTTTTAATTAAACGTTGGAAAGTAAGTAGCGTTGAAAATCGCTGAAATGGCCAGTGGTCGTAGTAAATTTTCTGTGGCAGAATGAAGGGTCGTTGAAAAGTACAAAGCAAGAGTAGAGGAGTTGAAGGAACTGGGTTGTGAGTGAGCAGTGGGCAATGGGCATCGTAACCGATATTCCTTCCTGCTATTGTGAGGATTTTCGAACTTTCCCATGAAGCCGATAAATTCCGGAATGCGTCCAATTGGAAACTAAAGTACTTGACGGTATAAACGGGCTGCTGCCCCCGGATGGAAATTTAGTCGGTCGTCGTTGTTCGCGAAGTGGTTTGCCTGTGCAAGTCTTTCCAGGAGAGGACGAAAACACAGTCAGGCACCTCTTTGGTGTACGTTTTATGGCTATGAGAGGGAGCGAGATGCAAGTGAGGTGAGGGCGCGAAAGGGCCGACGGTAATTTACGAGGTATCGAAGACCTTGTACACTCCCACCCGCCAACGAGGCAGCCTCGCCCCGCGGAATTCACTCTTCTTCTTTTCTTTGCCTTCACAATATTCCTATATACCTTTACCCATACCCCTGTCTATATCATTCTATATCTATATCTACCTATACGTATATACCTTTGGCTCCTTACTCCTACTACCTTCCCTCTCCCTTTCCGGCTCGTACATATTCTTAGTACATACTCGTACGTACTTACATTCCTAAAGTCAATCGCGAGAGTGGCAGAGTCTATAGGCACGTATGTACAAGGAGAGCCCTCCACTCTCGCCGCGCCGCGCCGGTTGGGCACCAATGTTTGCCAAGATCCGTGCAGTCGATCGAGTACCGTTTACACGTGAGGTCCCAGTCTGGACGTTAAAATGGCCATTAACGATTTCGCAGGAATTATAAATTATAGGGGAGACCGAACCTCTTTTTACTGGGCGCTACGCTCAGCCAATTTAGGGTCAAACCGCAGTGTTATCAGTCTTTTCGTATTCATTTTACATGTCTAACATGCTAACAAGGAGGAGAGACTCGACATATACGAACGAATTTTTGCCGATTTAAGAAAGTCCCTCACAAAATTTATCAGGGTGCAGGGTGGCCACTTTTATCGCCCGGAAAAATTTCCAGTCATTTCCCGGATTGCAAAATGAAATGTCTGCTCCTTGAAATGACAAAGTTCATACTGTTAAAGCTGAAGATTTTTACATTCTCATCATTGAGATCGAATGTCTTAGATTCATGTGATTTTGGACCTATCCAGTTTTCGTCCATTCTCAAAGTTTTGAGACCCGCTGAGCCTGAAAAAATATTTTTTACGAACATGTCTGTCTGTCTGTAGTCTGACGACCCGACAACTTTCGAAGGAATTTTTTAATTAAAATTTCCTTTTACATACTGGTTTGTGGTCCAAAAATACAGGTCAAGTTCATTAGCCAGCCTTCTACTGCCAATCTGTATGGTTTTAGCCATAGAAAATCAAACTGTAAAACGTAATAATTCAATATTCCCACGAAACTACGCAAGATACGGTAAAAAGACAATAGACCAAAATTATTTGTTTTCAAAAGTTCTACAAAATTGCTCTGAACTATTTTTCAATGGGGATAATAGTTTTTGTTTTAAGCGTAGAAAAAGTCATTAGAAAATCGAAAATTCAAATTTACAGCTAAACAACGTAAAAGACGATGAAATAGGCAACAGCAAAATTTCTCGTCTCGAATAAGCCTATAAAATTGCTCTTTACCATTTTTCAACTGCACCCACAGTTTGGCGGGAAAATTTGAATTTTTACATTCTCATCATTCAGATGAAATGTCTTGGATTCATGTGGTTTTGGACCTATCCAGTATTCGTCAATTCTAGACGTTTAGAGACGCCCTGGCTCAGAAAAAAATCGTTTACAAAATGTCTGTCTTCCGGTCTGTCTGTCTGCCTGTTGTCTGATAATATAAATAATATAATATAAATTTGTTGAAAGTATACATTTTTCAGGGTAACTGTGAATACATTATAATGCAAAATAAAAAAAAAATAGTGAAGTAATCATGATAAATAAAATTTGTACTTTATTTTGCAATATATGAATAAGAAATCTCTCAGAACAGGGGAAATAGGGTAATTTTTCACGATAATAGGAGAATAAATACTTTTAAATAAAATTAATATAGGTTTACAATATTGAATTCAATATGAATGATATATATTTCTAAGATTTCAAATCGAAATATGTTGCATTTTCAACAAAATAGATGAATTTTCAACTCAGAGACGAATTTTTGACAAAAAACTTGAGTTTTGAAGTTAGAAAGTTAAAAGATTTAGAAAATAGTTGACTTTTTAATTGAAAAATTTAAATTTCTAACTAATAGTTGCATTTCCAACCAAATGGTTAATTTCAAGCCAAGAGACGAATTTTTTAGAAGACAGTTAAATTATTAACCTGAAAGCATAGAATTTTAACAAAAAATATAATTTTCAAGAAAGGAAGCTGAATTTTCCACCAAAAGGTTGAATGCTCAGAAATTAAATAATTTTTAATGAAACAGTTGGATTTACAACCAAATAGTTGCAATTCCAATAAAAAGAGACAAATTTTCAACCAAATGATCGAATTTTCAACAAAAAGGATAAAAATTCTAACACAAACAGTTGCACTTTCAACCAAATAGTTCAATACTCAAATCCAAAAGACGAATTTTTGACAGGAGGATTGAACTACCAACCTGAAAAGATGAATTTTCAACAAAAAAGATCATTTTCAACCCAGAAACAGTTGGATTTTCTTATTGAAATTCTTATTAAAGACGAGAAAAGGAGAAGTTCTTTGAAAACAGGGAAAAATAGAGAAATTCATTTAAAAAAGGGGAAAAGAGTGTGCAGTCTGCAAATGAAATGTAATTTTTTTACTCGATAAATATTTGTACACATATTTTTTTCCATCAAGGTAGTTTTGCTATGTGTTTCTGTTGAAATTAAAATGTAACATTATTTCATAAACTTTAAGGTTTTTTAATGAGAATTAAATAAAATTCCCGGTCCATACAAATTCCCGGTGACTTTCTGGTTTTTTCTCGGTCTTAAAACATTCCCGATATTTTCCAGGTCTACCATGATTTTGCAAAATTCTCATTCCAAGTCAAATAATAATTCTTGACGAAAATTCCCCGTCCTAAATTCTAAATTATTATTGTGTACGGGAATCCCCTATTCCAGAATTAAAATTATAATTCTTTAAGGAAATTCGCTGTTAAAAAGTCAAAATTATCATTTTTTACAGAAATAATTCCCTCTTCCAAATTACAATTAGCACTTATTTCCCTTTTTCTAAAATTTGGAAGAGGGAAGTTTTAAATTCTAGGCAATTTGTATTTATATAAAAAAACAATTTTTAAATGCAAAAAAATTCTGATTTGGAACAAGAAATTTTAAAAATCTGATAAATTCTGAAATAGTACAGAGATTTTTCGAGGATTTAAAAAAAAATCAATTCTTCTAAATCAGAATTGAAATTCTTTTCAAAATTTCTCGTTCCATGTCGAAGATTATCTGCCTTAACTCAAATTATAATACCTTATCGAAACTATGCCTGTCCTAAAGTGAAAATATTAATTCTTAATAAAATTTCCTGTTTTAAAGTGAACCTATAATGAAAATTATAATACTTAACGGAAGTTCCAAGTTCAATCTCAGAATTATAATTCTCTTGAAAAATGCACTGATTCAACTCAAAATTAAAGTAATAAAATATAAGAAACCACTTTGTATTTGCATATTACTACATTCGAGTGAAAAAATATAGGTCAATAAATTAAATTCCCGGTCATTTACCGGGTTTCCGATTTTCCGGTTGGGTAGACACCCTGATTACATTCATAGTCGTCCCACGTTATCCGATATCCTTATACATAAGTTTAATTAGTTAGATTGAAAAAAACGGCTTTAAATTTGAACAATTTTGATGACAGACTACACAAAAAGTCGCATTTTTCGAAAAGTTTCACATCCATATTTTATATTTACGCGATTTTACGAATACTGAAAACATTTTTTATTTTTATTGCAAGAACCACAAGAACTAGGAGTTAAGCCTAACCTACAATCTGAACTACAAGTGGATCTTCAAACAGCTCTAACATCCTGCCTTAGCAGATGATTGTTAATAATTGGTGAGATTCAACGAAAGGGTGTCGTCTTATTTCAGTGATGTCAAGGATTTACAAAACTGTTGCAAGATAAGGAAGTGCAGTTATAACTGGTTTAGGTTGTCTGTCTATTTCTCCATACGATTAAGATTCGAACGCGATTCCCATGGTTGTCGAAACCGAATTCTAACAGGATGAGTCTAATCCAACCAGACAAGTCAAACATGCATAAAAACGAGATAAAAATATTGTATACCTATGGTAACATATACCGGGATTTTTTCCAAAAAAAGGTGATTGAAAGGGGATTTTATTTATTATTAAAATCTCTTTATATCATTCAAGTATCTCGTGAATATTGAACGAATGTGTCCTCTAGCAGTAGCGCCTTTTCTTTAGCAAATGTTGTAGTTATTTATGTGTTTAAACCATTTTTTAGCCAGCTTTCTACTAAAACAACACATTCTGCTAAAACAATTCACCAGAAAAAAAAATCTAGAAGATAAAAGATAAAAGATTGATAAATAGATAAACAACAGAATTGAAAAATGCTCATGTTACAGTTTTTTGAAATGTATTTTTATCAGTAGATATATTTTTATCCCTGAATCTCAACCATTTTTTTCTAGTGTATTCTTTTCAATACAGAATCCTGAGTTATTCAAAGTATTTTCCTAAGTAGGCTACAAAGAAATATTTTGAAGAAAAAAATACTATTAAATTTTTTGTTGGACATTCACATTTTCCGGGTTGAAAATTCAGCTATTTCGTAGAAAATTCGTATTTTCAACTCAAAACTTCATCTATTTGGTCGAAAGCGAATTTACATTCTTAAAAATTCATTTTTTTCTATTTGAAGATTCATTATTTTAATTTAAAAAAAAAATCTTTTCTTGTTGAAAATTCACTTCTTTTGTTGGCATTTTTTGTTGAAAGTGTATCTTTTTGGCTCGAAAATTCATGTATTTTATTAAAAATTCGTCTTTTTGTAGAAAGTTATTCCTCTTGGTTGAAAATTGAACTATTTGGTTGACAATTCGTCTTTTTTGGTGAAAATTGAAATACTTTGTTGAAAATAACATTTTTTTTGTTGTTAAAAATCAACAAGTTAAAATGTTTTGTATAAATTTTGTCTTATTGGTTTCAAAATTCATTTATTTGGTAGAAAATGTATGTAATTTGTTGAAACTTCGTCTTGTCTGGTAAAAAATTAATCTTTCTGGTTGAAAATTCAACTATTTTGTTGAAAAATGAACTTTTTGCTTGAATATTCAGCCACTTGGCTGAAAGTTGAGTTACTTTGTCTTTGGTTCACAGTGTATCTATTTTGTTGACAATTGCGTCTTTTTGGGTTGAAAATTCACCTATTTTGGTAGAAAATTGCACTATTTGGTTGAACATAAACGTTTTTGTTGTAAGTTCATATTTATTTATACTATTTCTGGCCTAAAAGTTCAACAATTTAGTTTAAATTTTTTGCTTTTTCGGGGAAAAATTCTTTTTTGATTGAAAAATCAACTATATGGTTACAAGTTCATATTTTGGTAAAAATTCATATCTTTTCTAGTAAAAAAAATCAATTTGTTGAAAAAATCGTCTCCTTAGTTGAAAATACGTGTTTTTGGTAGAAAATTAATGTTCTTGGTTGAAAATGATCTTTTTCGTTGAAAACTCAACTATTTCGTTAAAAATTCATCTAATTTGTTGAAAATGCAATATTTTACTTGAAATATTGAGAATTTAAGCGATTCAATTTTAATTTAATATCGATGATGTCTTTCGAATCTATAAAATTAGCAAATAAATCGTGTAGAAAATATTTGAAATTCGTCTCATCAAAACGAATCTCTTTCAAAGCGGCTTGTTTTCTAATGTCTTGAATTGCGGTTTATGATTCTTAAAAAATGAATCGAAACCTTATGAAAAAATGGGGGAAATTGAGTACAAATTCTCGATTTTAGGTGTTTTAGGGGATTTTTCAATTCTAAGAGGAAAAAAGGGGAAAGGCGAAAAAGGGGAATTAAGTAAAAAACGGGACAGACTGTGATCCCTGCATATAGGAAAGACTATATATAGTCGATACATACGGAAGGATCCTAGCCAACAATGAACGGAGGTAACAAAATGATTCGCTGCTATCTGAAAGTATATCGAAATTTTGTTCTCATGGAGTCATTACCTACGATGCTAATTACTTTAGCTCATTGTTTCGAGAGTGTTTGATGTTTTACTAGGCATGTACAATGGTCGTAACAATATGTTGTTTTTTTAAATTCAGATAAGAGTTATGAATATTTAGAAATACCTACATTGAAATTAATATGAATATAATAATTCTCTTGTTAAGGAAGTCGCGGTTTAAGATCCCTCTTCCATGTCGCTTTTTCACGTTCATGTATTTTTTGTATAAATTAAAGACTGATATAATTAGTAACTTATGTCTTCAGCAAAGTATGAGCTATGTAAGCAATTAATAATAAATTAGTTTAGATATTGTGCTTCTTTCAAATTCTTAGATTTAAGATTGTAAAATGCTAACAGTACATTAGAACAGAGATACTTTAAGTAAAATGCAGACTTCACAGCCCAAGATTCTCTTATAAAACACTTTAAATTCTTAAGATTTAAAGTCGAGATATATTGCATTTTCAACAAAGTAGTTGAATTTTCAACCAAAAAAGATTAATTTTCTACAAAGTGATGAATTTTCAACGCAAAAAGACGAATTTAAAACAAAAGAATTAATTTTTCAAGGTAAAAAGTCTAATGTTGAAGAAAAAAGTTGACTTTTAAACCCGAAAACATGAATTTTCAACAACAAATTGCATTTTCAAACAAGAAACATGATTGCTCAACCACATGGTTGAATTATTAACAAATAAAAAATTAATTTTCGGCCAAACAATTGCATTTACAAACAAATATATAAACTTTCAAGCAAAAGAGACGAATTTTGAACAAAATAGTTGCCTTTTTAACCAAAAAGTTGAATTTTCATTTAAAAAAAAATGAATGATAGAAAATAGTTTAATTTTAAACCAATAAATAAAAACTTCAATAAAATAGTTCAATTTTTAACCCAATAGTTGACTTTTCAAACAAGAAGATTAATTTTTTACCAATAGACGAATTTTCAACCAAATAGCTTAATTTTCTACTAAAGAAAGTTAATTTTCAACCAAAAATGGAATAATAAAATGTTTAGGTTCGACTTTAAGTATTATTCAATAATGGGTACACTTACTAATTTCAGAGAATTTTCCGCGTAATTCAAATATTGTATTTTCAAATATCGTATATTTAAAAAGAAAAGCGGGAAAAAGGGAAGTTTTTTTAGAATAGAGGAAAAGGGAAATTTCAAGAAAAAAGGAGAAACTAAGAAAAAGAGGGAAAGACTGTTCATCCTGTGACAACAATAAAATTTCAACAACATAGTCTAATTTTCAACCAATTAGTTGAGTTTTCAACGAAAAAAGATGAATTCTCAAGGAAAAATGTAAGAGTTGATATTTCAACCAAAAGAGATTTTGATTCTAAATTGTAGTCCAATTTTTGAAATTTGCAAAATTCAAAATTGCGGATCCAATATGGTAGAAAAAAATGTAAAAATTATTCCCGTGCCTTCAAAATTGGTACTCTGGGGGTTTGTGGGTCTCTGATTACGAATCTGAAGTCAAAAGTCCAAAACTCAAAATATCGGATCCAATATGGCGGCTAAAAAATTAAAAAATTTGTCCCATAGCTTCAAAATGGGTCCTCAGGGTTTTTTTGGACCACTGATTACGAATCTGAACCAAAAATTAAAAAATTCAAAATGGCGGATACAATACTAATTTTTTAATTTTTGTCCGTCATATTGTATCCGCCATTTTTAAGTTTGAAAATTTCCAAAATTTGACTTCAAATTCGTAATAAGCGACCCAAAAATCTCTGAGGACCCATTTTGTAGCGACGGGATCGATTTCTTAATATTTTTTTCGCCAGATTGGATCTGCCATTTTGAATTTTTTAAATTTCCGAAAATTTGACTCCAAATTCGTAATCAGCGTCCAAAAAAAACCCTCATGGCCTATTTTGAAGCCCCGAGATCAAATTTTACATTTTTTGGCCGCCATATTGTATCTGGATTTAATTCTAAACCATGGGTTTCTGGGACCGAAGGGTGGGGGTAAATATAGTCTAGAGCGAGGCCTGTCAGCACGAAAAAAAGGAAAATCTTAGTGCCTCATTAGTTTCCGTACAAAGACTCAGCAGTAGTGATTACGTTGCACCGACAAAAGTAAATAAATTGAAAAAAATATATATGTATATATCTCCACAATGTTTTATAGTTTCATGCTAATCTTATTAGTGCGTATTTTTGTGTTGTAAACAAATGTTTTAAAATTATTTTTGACTAAAAAAAAATTGTCATGTGTGAGTATATACACATGTTTGTACATACACATGCTTATACGTTGCACGGACAAAAGTATGAATATTAGTGGTACATCATCTGTTGCACCTGATCCAATAAGCTTCAAATTGGACAAAAGGGTCAGGTGCAAATTCTGTCCACTAATTAACGACGGTAAAACAAAAATGACGTGCCCTAAGTGCAGGCATCCGCGCTGCTAAGAGCACAGGTTGCTGCTATGTGCTTCTTGTGCTCCGTTACCTGCGGAACTCGAATAATTTTTATTTAATCTAAATTTAGTTTTTTGTTACGATTAATAATGATTTAATGATTTTCATTTATGCTTGACAATAAAAAGAGCTTTTTAATGAAAAATAACTTTTTTTATGTACTTTGGCCTAAAACCTAAAACTTTAAAATTGACTATCTTGACCCTTTGCAATTTTCTAATAGATATATTTTTTTAACTGAAGTATTTTTTTGCATAGTTTCAAATGTATACATTAAGATAGTAACAGCGATTTTCATCAATATTCACTTCAAGTATTAGATAAATTTTGTTGTTGTTAAATCGATTTTTCACCAATTTTGCTTTTGTTTATTGTTTCTATTTTTATTAAAAATTTACAAAAGAAATATTAGTGTACAAGAATTAATTCGCAAAAGAACAAGCTTTAAATTGAACAAAAAAACCTTTAAACATATTGATTTTGTTCGAAAGATAGACGTACGAGTGCATGAGAGACCCAGGAGTAGTGATTAAAGGTGAGAAAAGAAACAGTAGTGATTAAAGTGTTAACGATTGATGATTAGTCACAATTACATTAGAGTGTAAACGGCTGTATTTTTCCTTTTGTTTATTTATAAAATCCATTCCGTTAAAAAACAAAATGTTTTCAAGTTTTCTTAATGTCAAATGATGTTCTACAATATTTCCAACTTGATTATTGTTCTTGTAATTTGTTAAAAAGGAGTCGTACATACATGGCACTATGCCGCATGGAGTTTAGCGAAAGAACGAGAAAAAGGTAAAGTTATTTGAAAACAAGGGAAAAAGACGAATTCTTTAAAAAATCGGAAAATAGGGGAAAGAGTGTGTCTGAAAATGTAATTAAAAAAATTAGTTCTTAACAAGATTTGTAAATCTATTTGGTAAACTGGTTGTTCACACAATAAAACAAATCTCTTGTAATGCCAAATTTTTCTATTCAAGAAAGTTAGTGTAACATAAAGATTTAAAATTCGGTCGTAGCACGGCGAATGATCTTGGAACGAATTTGACTGGAACGAATTTGACTCGAGAAAATGTTTTTCTTTGCAATTTGTTTTCCATTTAGGTAAATGAAAGTAAATAAGAAAAGAAAGAGAAAAAGAACCATATCTTTTTCCGACGATTGCCCAAATTACGCCGTTGAATGACGACGAAGGAGCTTCACAAGTGGAGCCATTGTCGTGTTTAATTCAGCGTTAAATCGTTTACATCTCATTAATCGTGAAGAGAACAGCAATATCTGAGGCAAGTTGCCGCACTCATCGATGCACATCTATCGTGAATCGCAGCCGTCACTTCGACTTTGGGCGGGCCATAAAAAATGGCCTATACTACTCCAGAGAGTATAAAAAATTTGGGATACGTAAATATATCACATAAAAGAATCATTTTTTAACGGATATTTACACAATTCTCGGCGCCGATTGAAATTTACGGCATGAAATTAACTGTATTGAATAACGCTTGAAGATTAACAATTTAAAATTGAAAAAACCTTTTATGAATGGAAAATTCTCAAGGAAACCTTCCAGACCCGTATAATTTAAAGAATGTTACGATCAAAGTTTTCATCAACTTCTAAAGTAAACAATAATTTAAGTTGAAAATAATCAAAAATCCACAATTTAAATTTTAGACAAATCTAAACTTGTATAATTTAGAAACTACAACATTCAAAATTGAAAAGTATCAAATATATTTATTTATAATTTTATCATTTCTCATGAAAAGCGTTAAGTTTCAATTTCAATGCGTCAAAAGTGAAAAGATTTTAAATGATAAAAACTTTCAAATTGTAACGTTTATATTTTTTTAAAGTTTTCGAGCAATCTAAAATTAAATTTCCGATAAGTGCAATTTTTATTTTCAGCTAAAATTAAGGAGAATAATTGATTGATTTCATATAATTTAATTCGAAATTCCATTTCCGATAACAGCAATTTTTCTTTTTAGGTAAAATTTAGGAGAATTATTTATTTGTCTTGAATGTGATTTGAAATCCTATTTCCGATAGGTGCAGTTTTTATTTTTAGCTAAAATTAAGACGACTGAATTAAGAAGATTAATTTGATTTAAATTGGATTTAAAATTCAATTTCTCATAAGTGCAATTTTTATTTTTAGCTGAAAATAAGGAAAACAATTGATTGATTTCATTTAAATTTGATTCGGAATACAATTGCCGATGGGTGCAATGCTTATTGTTAGCAAAAATTAAGGAAAACAATTAATTGATTTGATTGAAATTTAGTTTGATTTAAAATGCAATTTTCGATGAGTTTAATGTTTATTTTTAATTATAATTCAGGAGAATAATTGATTTAATTTGAATGTGGTTTGAAATTCAACTTCCAATTGGTGCAACTTTTATTTTTAGATAAAATTAAGGAGAATAATTGATTAAGTTGATTTAAATTTGATTTGAAATTCAATTTCTCATACGTGCAATGTTTATTTTTATAGCTAAAATTAAGGAGAATATTTGATTTGACCCGAATGTGATTTGAAAAACAATTATCTGGAATTAATGACGCAGTTATTGATTGTTAAGAGTGATATTTTTTGTGAAACACAGGTTGCAATTATTCAAACAATTAATATCACTTGCTCCTTTTCAAATGAAAGATGTAGAACATTCTAATTTTTTCGATTCTCTTACACTATTTTGTTATTAATCAGTATTTTCTTATCTCAGAACTGTTACACTCTAATTTCTTAAGTAATAATTTTTTTCACATAAGGTAAATTTTCTGGTAATAATTGTGCCCTTAGTCCGGGTAATCATGACCCCAATTTTCTAACTCTTTATCTAATTAGAATAATTTAACATTCGTTTTGGTACTATAAAATTCGAAAAATAAACGGGTTTCATCATTCTACAGTACTTTTAACACATTTTTTAACAATATATTGAAATTATAACCAAGTGTCATGATTATTGGGACCGTCACAATTACTTGGACATTTACTTTACGTAGTGGATGGTTAGTTTTTAAATCGATTTCATTCAGATAGGAAAATACTGATTATTAAACAATATAGTGTAAGGGATTCGGAAAAATTTATAATTTTCTACATCTTTTCTTCAAAAAGGAGACAGTGATATTAATAATATAAATAATTGCAAGATGTCTTTCACAAAAAATATCATTCCTAACATTCATTAATTGTATTATTAATTCCAGAAAATACTAACTTTTCACGATTTGGTGGGAAAAAATTCTGCAAAATATAAGTTGTTTAAACAATTGCAAAATGTGTTAAGGCTCATGTAAGAGGTAAGGGAGCTTCCATAAAGGATGTCACAGTTTTAGGGGGGGGGAGCCGAATTGTGACAGTCATCATGGTTTCCATCCACCGGGGGGGGGTCCTAATCCCCCTACCAATAACAGAAGTTTTGGTGAGACTGACGTTACAAAAAGATTATACCTTACACCTATATACCTATCTACCCTATACCTATATACTCATCCGCACATTACTACTATCCAACCGAGTAATTCACGCCTACACCGAAAGGGAAACGGCTTAATGATATAATAATAATTCTTTACTGTTCCAAGCACAGGAACGATTCCTATTCTAGATTGGACTCCGTACAGTGCATTAGAGGAGTCAGACGCGTGACAAGCTGTAATCTTTTTAGTTGCCTCAGGAAGATAATACCGTGATTGCACTTGAATCAATAACCTAATTTAAATCTCGAATTTTTTTACACCGCCTGTTCAGTAATGAATATCTCGACTACCAGCACTGACGACCCAATTTTCCACTTTCATTTTTCTCCGTGTATGAAACGCACTTTTAACACGCTGAAATAATGATTTCGTGGGGAATTTAGCATTTTGCGGTTGATAAACAGAAGTGCAAAGTAGCATTTCTTACGCACCTGTAAAAAAAATTGATCTTGATAATCTATGTTGAAGTTGACAATTTTTTTTAAATTTCGTTTATCGCATACCACGGGCTTATAGATATCATGTTTTATGTTATACATATCCGAAGTAAAAATGTCAGTTTTCAAAATAACGGATCATACTTGTAAAAATTAAACCAATTTCAGTAAAAATCGTTACTTAGGGGTTTTTTGGGCCGCTGATTTAAAATCCGAACTCAAAATGTTGAATCCAATATGGCTGATCAAAATTGTAAATAAAACTATTTGACTAAAAATTGATACACGGGTGTTTTTGGCTCGCTGATTTCAAATCCAAGGTCAAAATACCAAAATTAAAAATAATGAATCCAAAATGGTGGATCATACTTGTAAAAATAAAACCAATTGGAGTAGAAATCGCTACACAGGGGTTTTTCTGGTATTATGGGTATTTTTTTTTTTTTCAAATCGTTCGTTCAAAAAATCATTCAACTTTGAAAAAATGATGAGCTGAAATAAACAGTTATTTCTGTTTGACAGTCTTGATATAAAGGTAGTTCGATGTAAGTTAAGCTAGATTACAAAACCAAGTATTGTTAGTGATTTCAAGCTACACACACACACACACACACACACTTATTTGACCATAAAGTAACTAAGTTAAGATATTTTTCAAACTTCGATTTGATGTTTTTCACACAGTTTATGCTATCTTTTCATGAAATAATTTTTTTTAAATAATTCAAATTATTTAAAATGATATACAGGGGCCGTGCGCATAATACGTCATGCGATTTTTAGCCATTTTTGACCCCACCCCCTCCCCCAATGTCACACATCGTCAAACGTCTTTTTCTACCAAATTTTCAATAATCATGAACATCATCTAGTTTTTTAAAAGCTGCTGTTTATTAATTTGTAAATAACATTTCAAGAACTTATTCAACTAAAGGTAGCATATATTATTATTAATGAGAACTTTTAAATCGTATTGTTTAGTTTAATTCTAGTAAAATTAAAAAAAAACATTTCCAACATTCTCAGTCATGACTTTTCCACTGAGAAGAGTACCACGTTTGAATGTTTTCAATAACGGGCATTCCGTGCACACTCTTGTCCTCTGAGAATGCAGGAACAAAATCACTGTCGACTTCTTCCTCATCAATCCAAAGAGCATCTTCTTCACCAGAAATATTCTTATTAAAAACGCACAGAAGTTCTTTAGCACGTCGAGCTGCCACTCTTTCAGGACGAATTTTCCTATCTTGTGAACTTTGCTTTTCCTTCTTGTGCATCAACTTCACGTGTTGAGTCATTGATTTCTGCGACGCACGATATATTCCACAAATGTTGCAAACCCTGTGGATTTTTATTATTCTAAATAATATAATTCCAACTTTGCTCAATACGTGTATATATTGGACCCTTTTTTATTGTAATATTGATGTTTGGTATTTTTATTTATTATATAATAATATAAATTTAACGTGAACAAATATATACATTTTTTTACGAGACCGGCTTTTTCAATATTTTCATATCATTTGGATGTTCATAATTTTGTGTATAAGATCTATAGTTTTGGAATAATTTTTTATATTTTTTCGATTTTCGCATAAGAACAAACGTTTATAGTTCTACATATCGACTACACTTTATGAAAATTTAATTAATGGTCAATTCAAACATAAACTTTAAATTTGATAAGACTAAATATCTTTTTCCAGTTCAAAAGTATACCTTTTCGTGAGAGAAAGTTGTAAACTTGGGCAGTAGCGATCGAATGGTGGCTTCTTGAATTCAATGCTACAGGGCTTAAGTTTGAGAGCCAATTGAAGAAGGAGGGGACAAAATTTGTCTTGGTTCTCGGAATTTTCCACAACAGTATATCCTGCCGAGGTTTGCTTGACAGGTAATGGTGGAGGCAAAAACCCATCAGGAAGTAAATTCCAAAGGCTGGATCTTCTGGCACCACAACATTGCTCTGAATCACACTTGACGATTTGGAGAGAATATTGGGACTCTTGAACATGCGTCATATACCATTGTTCATCAACAGACAGTTTAGCTGGTGGATGTTCTTTTGGTCCAATGTATTCTGCTTCAACGGCAAAGCCATCAATTTCCATAGAACTCCAAACTTCTGACAAAACACGACCAGCATGCTCAAAATTTGACTTTTCTAATTCAACGTCGATTGTTTTATTGTTTGAATCCAAATGAGACCCGAAATGTTCGTGTTCTAAGATCAACCCAGTGAGCTCTCTGCTGAGTGGTGCCATGCGGCGCTCCACCCTATTGTATGCACTTTGTCCTGGAGCATTGGTCGCAAGGTAGAATGCATCCAAATTATATTTCTGAAAATGCTTGACAGCTCCCGCTATGACTCGAGCATAGCGAGGGTTCTCATCTGGGCCACCATCAGACGTCATGATAAAAATTGGTTTGATTGATCCATTTGGTGTTTTCACAAATGAATCGAAAGTGGGCGAATCGACAAGTTTTTCCAAGTCAGCAGCATGAGTTTCAGCAGTTGAGGAACAGTGTTTCCCACTCCGTATAGCTATGTATGTTGGCCCTGAGTATGAAACGACTGAAGGTTCCCCATCTCCTTCTCTGCCAATTTCAATAGCTGCATACACAGAAGGGATCAATTTGTGCCGCTCTGCAACTACAAAGTCGTGGTCAGGCAAACGAACTCGATAATCGACGTGCATTAATATCGGTGCCTGCTTATTGGCAGCCGTGATTCCCAACGGAACTCTGGATTTGTCGTCTTGAGATAAGTAAAACACTTGATCAGGACCCATCACTGATGCAATGGACTCAAGAGATCGCATGGTCGCGGTACAGAATCTCGCATCGGGATGTTTTGAATGCTGATTTGCTTCAGGTCTTGACAGTTTCACTGGAACAGTAGTAACATGGCGTTTTCCTTCGATTGTTGTCGAACGTTTAGGAAGCAGCCTCAGGTACAACCCAGAGCGGCTAATTTGAAAACCACATTTTTTTACTTCGTTGTGTAGATCATCCAATGTGCGACAACTTCGAATAATTTCTGTGCGACGTCGGTCATCTGCTGCTCCTCCAAATATAGCAATGTCCGTCAGTACCTGTAATATCAATTGGCACATATCAATCAACTAAAAAATTTTCATCATTAAATTTTCGGTACATTTTTTCAACTATATTATAAATATTTTTTTTGTCGTTATCGGATTGAAATAGTACTAAACTTGCTTAATCAGATAATTCTTAGATTTTTAAAGCGATTCATAAAAATTCATAAAAGTTCATTGTTTATTAGATTTTGAAATGAGGTGAACTGAAAAATATTTCTGTGCGTACTTTCAGCAGTTCAGGATGATCATGTTCAATTCTTGGCTGTCCTCTCTTACTACGAATTTTCAGTTGAGCTGCCAGTCCAGGATTTTCTTCCAAAACTTGAATCATCTTCTGTTTTTTTTTCATCCCGTGTTTTTTGTTGTCGTTGAGCAGCATCTTGTTTTCTTTTTAAAGATTTTTTCTCTTATTTTAAAGCTTTTTTTACATCTTTAATTTTTTTGTCTGTGTCGTCCACTTCTAATCCAGAGTCACGTATGACAAGTAAACTATTCAGTTGACTTT
>JAABKJ010000319.1:0-16743 GCA_011634705.1 Andricus grossulariae
TAGACGTCTTGAACACAGGGCGCGCTGGCGCTCGTGTGTTTAGCTCAGAAGTGGTACTTATAAGTACCGCAGTCGCCCTAAATTTCTTTCCGTGTAGACTACCTAGATTAAATTCAAACATCTTTAAATTGCTCGTTAAATACAAGTACTTAAAAGCGTTACACAAAAAAATTGTTTTACATCATTGACTCTAAAACCAGTAAAATTTGTTTGGTCTCAAGCAAAATTAATCTGAATTTAAGACGCAATTCTGGAATTCAGCTAATGAGGTTTTTAATTCAGACCAATTTTATTTTAATCCAGAAAAATGTTATCTACCATCTACTTCAAGCATTTGTTTATACTGTTAACGTAATATTTATATTAAAATTTAAATTAAATAAATTTAAGTCTTTGTATTATTATCAAAATTTTTTTGCGTATACAAATTAGGTTGTTAAATAGTTATGTCATTAGAGACAACTTTGGAAGAAGGAAGATGTTGAATAGTATTTGTATTGTTTTAAAGCGATCATAATCAACCGATTAAACAAATACTTTAAATTTTTCGTTTCATTCAAGAGCATTTATTTCTTTATAATTGCTGTTATTTAGAATATTTTTCTTCCGTTACTGAATTGTTTACTTTAATGAATTTTCCAGTAAATTGTTTGAAACCTTTTGAAAAATCTTCTCTGTAGTTCAAAAGTAATATATCATTCAGGGGAGATCCAAAAAATTTCATGCTTTCCACAAAAACACCCGAAAAATCCGAAAAATTCAAAATCTGTAAGAGTCACTTTCATAACTGATTCTATTATCATCTCGTTAAAAGAATGTATACCAACGTACTTTGTGGTTCTGCTTATGAATATAACCTCGAAAATATTCGCAAATGATTTAGTGAATCAGTAATTATTGGTCATTTTTCGAGCTGGAAAAGGGTTAGGGTGTGAAAGAATTTTTTATTTTCAATAACTTAAATTTAATTTTAATTTATTTTAAATTTATTTTTAATATAGGATGTGAAAAAATTCACCTTTTATTTTTCCAGCTCGAAAAACTACCACTTAAAATAATATACACTTTTATAAACATTTATAATTTATTAATATAGCAAAATTAATTTAACATATTATTTTAATGTTAACTATATCAATTTTTAATTTTCAATATTATAATATTTCGAATTAATCAACTGTTAAACATTAAAATGATTCAACAATTAGTGAAGTTCATTAAAATAATTCAAATTCATTAATATTTCAAATTAATGAAATCTTTTATATATTCAAATTTATTTCAATATAATAAATTCCTTCTTGTATTGTTTTGTTCTAAAATTTGATTAAAACAAAATTAACGCAAAATTTTTTTGATTATTTTGCTGCTTTTTGAGAAAAATACAAATTCTGTTGTAAAAAATGTATGAAGGTGAGTATAAAGTGATTATAATTCCGCGGAAAAACTCAAGCGTTGACAAAAATCAGTTATCGAAACAAAAATAAAAAATTTTTGTTGTATTTTTTGACAAGGATACAAATGGTTTTTTGGTTTTCCTTAACTGATATTTTACTTTCTGGCTAGAAAGAAGGTTTTGCAAAATGTTTTAAACCATTTTCTCCAAAGTTCGGAAAATTTATCAAAGACCCATTTCTGTATCAAAAATAAAAATATAATTTACCTACTGATGAAACAAAATTTATTTAACATATTATATTTTTAATGGCAATTATATCAATTTTTAATGTGTACTATTTTAATATTTCAAATCAATCAACAGTTAGTGAAATTCATTCGAATAATTAAAATTTATTAATATTTAAGATGAATGAAATCTCAGATCGATTCATATTTCTTTCAATATAAATGTCTTCTTATACTGTTGAAAAAATCAGTTATTGAAATTTTGTTTGGATTATTGGTGTATTTTTTGAGAAAAATACGAATTTTTTTGGTCTCTTCTGACTGATGTTTTACTTTTGGACAAATTTGGAAAAGCCATCAAAGTAAACAATTACCCATTTCTGTACAAAAATAAAAATTTAGTTACCTATCCATTAATTTTTTTCCCATTTTTATCCATTTATCCATTTTATCCATTTATCCATTTTTACCTATCCATATTATATCTATAATATTTACACCTATTGGAATTGAAAATATGAGAAATGTCGGAAACACAACTTTTAGTAAGTCCTTAATTTAGTTTTGAATAATTTGAAATCACATGAAAGTGTAAATTAAAGCTAGTCAAAAGAATTGCAGTAGAGAAACTCGTTGAGATTAATATCAGACAGGCTTGGAAATCACCAGTTTGAAAAATCCTGTTTCCATCTCAAAGTCACTAGTCGAATTCGAGAAAATAAAGAGGGACGTGGCCTGTCACGATGGCCCTGGTGAATCGCGTGCACTCAGTAGATTCATGTGCACGAAGTCTCCCATAATTACGAGTTGGTCTAGTGTATAAATTCCAAAAGCATCCATTGAGAGCTGCGGTGGAAAAGTCTCAGAGATGTACATTTGGAACCATCTATTTTCTCCATCCTCACGATAAAACGATCTTACATATTCTGATTTCGGATATGAATTTAAAGAACCACCGTTTCAAGAGACACGGCGTCTGGCGTCAGAAAGAATCGCCTCTCCATATAGTAGAATTTCATGAGACACATTTTTCAGTCTGTTTCCATCGCCGCTCTTGGACAATATCAGTATCTTGAAAAAGGGTCACCAACTGACAGCGGCTGATAGAACTCTACCCTTTCGATCAAAACTCAAGGGAAAATAAATAAATCGATCGATCTGCGATCATAATTTTTCCAGTCTCCAAAGTCCGAGTGGTCGGCGACCGCTCAAAAGTTCTCGATAGCTGGAAAGAATCTTTCAAGGATTAATTAAATGTGGCTAAAAATAGGTGCAGGTACTCGCTCGGGTGAGCACAACGTGATGTGGGTGCCAAGATCAAAATGGTCGGATCGCTTAGTGTGTCAGGTTTTCCTGCGAAAGGTCAACGCTTTTTTGTCTTAAAATATATGTATAAGTAATCAAAATTTGAACATACTGGAGAAGCGAGACATGCAGTCTGAAGAGAACATGTAATTGTACTAGTGTTTTTGAAGTTTTAAATTTTGTTAATTGAAAATATGCAGAAAATTGTTTTTCCTATAAATTTTCTGAAACACTTTTTATCATCGGAGAAAAGTAGTTCTAGGAGAGAGCAAAGATGTGTTAACATGCACAGAAAGAAGATATTTTCAATTCTATAAGAGGTGATAAGTTCAATAAGATAGAAATCTAAGTAAATACATTAAAAGCGGATTTCATTCTGAGTCACAATAACATTGTTCACTCTCGATTTTTTTTACATGTTATATTCAAAGGAAGACCAATTCAATTAGCAGATATTTTAGTGGATATTTTTTGGCGCGAAGGTGCCAGAGTTTCATTATTTTTAGTAATCTACCTGATTTTAACAAACCAATCATAAATAATTATGATACCCAACCTAAATAATCTAAGCTATGCGCTTTTACGAGTTTGAGTTATAATCTGCCTGAGTAAGCTAAATTTATCATTCACTAAATTTAATTCTGTTTGTTCAAGCTGTTTTTCTGAATTTCGATAAAACTTATTACAGTTTTGAGATACGAGCTTGAGTTAATTTTTTGCAAGCCATTACACTGCAACCTTTTTCGAAATTACTTGAATAATGATATTATAGTAACACGTTTATATCATGTCAAGCGAAGACCCAAATTTACGAGAAATGTTTCGTCCCTAAATAAATTTGTAATCATTGTCAAATGACAATCATGAACATACGGTTTTATAAAAAATGTATGAACTGACTGTAATTTCCACTTTTTTGTATTAACTCCTTACAGAATGAGCTCGATTTGCACTACAAATAATTTGAAAAATCAGTTTAATTAATATCGAGTTAAACAATAAATATAATAAAAACTAGACAATTTTTGTATACAAGCTAAATATTTCAGTCGCATATTTCCTCCTCTAGATAATACGTTGAAAAATCGATGAGTTTAACAATAATTTTTATTGTAATTTCAGACCTAAACACATTATTCTTCGTTATCAAATAAATCAAAATTAAAACGATCTATTTTTAAGAAAATTTCTTTACATCATTCATTATCTTACAGATGATTTTGAGTCAGTCTTACCTTGTTTGGAAGGCCAGTGTAATTATTTTCTCGAAGAGCTGAAAGCTTTGCTTTATATCCAGCTTCATAGCATTAAAAACTAATTTTCAGTTGACTTTGAAACCCCCAGATAAGAAAGTTTCGTTAACCCAGAAGCAATTTTTTCTCTACAAAGCATTTTTACTATGCTGTTTTACTGCTACCCTGGAGAAATACTTTTCCAAGATGCTTAAGTAGGAGATAATATTATTCGAAGACAAACACTCATGCATTAGTTACTATACAAAGACAATTATTGACTTTGTCTTGTTTCACCAGTGTGCTCGCTTTAAAGGTAGAGGATGCAAAATCGCAAGAATCCCCGATGAGGAGAGTGCATATAGCTAATCTGTTTACGAGAAAGAAGTATAATGACTACAACAATTAAAAAAAGACATCATTGCCTTTAGCACGCTACACGAAAGAATTTTCTTTTAGTTTCATTATTTTTATCGTTTTGTTTTTAAGAAGTACTTTAAAGTCTGCTTTTACGAAGAGCTACCCGCGGCAGCGTTTTAATTAAAGTCTAGCGTTTTTTTTATTAGCAGTACGTAATTTGAAATGGACATCAGGTAGATGTTAGGAGTCGACTTTCTTCAAAACGTCTTTTTCGAGCTTCACCTTTCTTATCGTGGCATTTAATCGTGATGAGATCCGTTGATTGGTGCGATCGTATCTTTATCCAACTTTCTGGTCTCGACGAATCTACCACACTACTCAGAAAATAGTGTTCATCAAAATAGTAGCATTTATTTTGATAATTTGGAATAACTTCGACGGAACCGGTGGTACTTTGAGTCTTAAATGCGGGGAAACTGTCTCGAGGTTTAGAGCTGTTGAATCGTCTTTTGGTTTTAGTCGAGGAATTAGGATTCTAGCGGGAAATTCAAGGAAGGAAGCGTGCAAGAATATATTGGGATTTTCTTTTTTAAAGAGGAGAATCAAAAGAAAATGTAGAGAACTGAAGAAGGTGAAAAACGAGGAGGCAGACTTTGCCCCGAGAATCTGCAAGGATCAGAACGACTCTTGCTGAGAAATTACGATGACGCTGTGAGAAGGGTAAAATGAAGGTATTTGCTGAAGAGGAAGAACAAAAAGAAAAGAAAAACAAGAGGAATTTGTATTCACAGTAGATGGTTGTTGAACACTCCAAAGGGGATTTGTTTGAATCAGAATAAAGATACAAATTGCATGCTAGGAAATTAATAGCAGGAATGTACTCGTGAACTGGGAGTGGGAATAAATAGCAAATCCCACAGCGTACATCGCTCAAACTCTGGAGTCTTGTAACATGGTTTGAAACTAGTTGCTCGAAACGCTGGCAATTTCGGAATGAGGTATTCGTTTCGCGGGCAGTCAGGTGGTAGGAAGATGCACAGGGGTAGACAATCATCAGTCAGACAGATAGACAGGCTTATGAGAGAGCATATACATAGGTACCTATCAAGGGAACAGCGTCCGAAGTAGTCGGCATGCTTTCTGCAACGAGGTTCAGGAACACTGTGAGCGATAGCAGGATGGTCACCCCTGTGGAGAGAACAATTTTCACGATGAAAAAAGGAAAATTCGAAGAGCTAGTCTCCTTTTGATTTCCCGAAAAAGCGTGAAACTCAAGGTCGATCTTTAGCCTTCCTTGTTTTGGACATTTCATTGAGTGACAATTCAATTCTCTAAGAGGATTGCTTTTGCAATTTAATTTCGAAGTGATATTGTTACAGATTCCGTGTAGGTAGATAATACGTAAATTTCAAATAGGTATTTGATACTGATAACCCGATAATGGTTATCACATCTGGTATCGAAAACGGATGATGAGCCTAGTAGATACTGATTTAAGCAATCGATAATCATCTGCATTAGAATTGTCAGAACAATACATCCTATGGGTATCCTAATGGGCAGGATCAGAATATGATCTCTATTAAGGACATATCTGTTGTCTGTAGTTTAACCTCCAAGAGTGAATATGATGAATATGTAGATAGTCAAACACTCAAAAAACGGAAATCAGATTAGAACTTTGCATATTGTATGGAATTTTCCACTAAAAACTAAAATTCAGTTTTAGAAAGTAGAGGAATGTACATTTCATGAACTTTATTTAAATGTCTATACTTTGTGAAGTCAACAGCAAAACGTTCTGCCAAAAGACCAATTGAGACCATTCGAGGATGTCCACCACTTCTGTGATACAATTTAGTATACGGTGGTTGATTGCGGGTTTCCTTTAACTACATGCGCATTTTGATAGCAGAGCGTCACACATAAAGGAGTTGATACACATAGCCATGGTGCAACTCTTTGTGATGATAATGTCCAATCAAATGCACGTCATGTTCTACTTGGAGTTTGTCAGTTGCCTTACGACTTTTTCATGTTCTCTATTTTCGCAAGTTCGCTTCATTAGTGGGAGTATACTCTTTTACATTTAGATTTATCAACATTCAAGAAGAAACCAGTTATAGTCAGTTCCTTTATTGTATTCATTCACAGATTAGTTTTTCTAAAAGGAAACGGAATTTTTTTAGAATCCTGAAAGATTGAAAGAAGGAATAACAAGGATAGCGATCACCATGAAGGAAATGGATGTCCTCACGCATAGTAGTATTGTTAAAGGTCTCAAATCATTAGATCTGTGAGATAAAAGAAACATCGCTAAATACTCCCAATGCCAGCGTCAATACATTCACAATGGGATGAAAGAAAGGCTAAAAGAGACAGGAATGAAGATGAAAGTTAAGATAAAGTAAGCCAGCGTATCTCACTCAAGATTTGAGACACTAGTGTAATATTTTTTTTTTTGAAGAAAATAGAAAAGCAAATGCTTCTTTCGTGCACTAAAAATTAAGATAAAATGAAAATTCAAGATCGACTATTTTGAAATAGGAAGGAAAATGTTCTGAATAAATTTTCCTTTTAATAATGAGATTTATTATATAAACTAGAAAGTTGAGATTCACTGTTCGTCATCTACATTTTTCTTTCGTTCGGCCTCTTTGGATATTGTGCTCCCAGAAGCGTTCCTTCAAGTCTCTTCGACCGAGAAAATGGGAAGGAGCACTTGAGTTCGATGAACCATTCACGAATACGTATCTTCCACTAGAAAAGCATCCATGTCTATCGCTGTCTTTGAATATCCCCTTTTAACTAAGCCGCTTTCTTTGCAGTATTAATACAGATGTTTATGTTCTAAACATTTGTATATTAAAAGATATAGTCTTATTATTATTTTTTAAAAAGTTTTATTTGTATAATATTTTGATTTGAGGAGACATGCAAAAAGACCTCTTGCTCTTCCTTCCTCTTATGCTGGATACACTTAGCTGAATAGCGGAAATCCTTTTCTATTTTATTTCTCCGCGGATTGGATCAAGAAATTTATTTTTGTCAAGGAGAAAATAATTCTCTTTAAAGAATTTTTAAGTAGTAATTTGAGGTCCTTCAAATGTCTAATGAAAATTGGTTGAGAATTTATTAAACTTTTTTATTGTTTTTGATAATATAAAAATATAATAAATTGTATCGTCTTATTTCAATTGGATCTTCTTAACAAACTAACCTTTTATCAAATTTAGGAAACTATTTCACAACATAATAAGGCTTATAAAACGTTTTTAAAATTTTTTTGATTAAATTCCATAAAGTTTCATTTTTAAAATGCTACGATGCTTTTTGAAAACAAGTCAAGATTCTGTACATATCTCTAAGAACCTTTCGATATATATTAAGAAGATACACCTTCAAATAATGTGTATGGTTTAAAAAAATTCAAACAAGAAGTAAAATTAAACAATCCATCCACTATTTTGAAACAAACTTTTTGAATAAAAATTAGGTCGTCAACTACAGTGGCAGATTGAGAGAATATCCTATGCGAAACCGAGATGGTGTTCATTGTTCGTCGATCGTGTAGCATCGAACATTGAAAGCCTGACGGCATTTTTTGACGAGGGACGACACTAAACCCACCAATGATTCACTACAGAAGGTGCAATATAACTGATAAACGACAATTTGAGTCGAATAAAATTCTGATAGAATCCCGACAGATTCAACTGCCCCACGGCGTATGTGCAATGCATTTATCGCTGACACAAATCGCAGGATTGTTTGACATCGAACAGAAATTGTCCTGCAAATTCTTTAACGAATTAAACCTTGCCTTTATAGCACCTGAGAATAACTTGAAAATTAGGGAAATACCTTCCTTCCTCGAGCCGAGTTTTTTCCCTTTCTGCTACCTTCGCCTTTTTCAATTAAAATAGAATCTTGGAAGCAACAACTTTCTAGAAACGTATTTTCACGAAGAAGGGTTCTACGTAATCTAAACTACCTTTCTTAAGGGTGGATAGTAGCTATAAGGTCCTCAAACGACAAAAGGGGAAGCTTTATTTCCTGGAAGTACATTTATAAAGTCAAGATAAATGGCTAAATAAGATTTCACTTAAGACTAGCCCTTCTGGCAATGAATTTTCCGTTTTTTTCATCGTCTTTTTAAAATTTTGTATACCAGTGGACCAATTGAGGTGAATGTGAAAATTCGAGTTTTAGAGATCACTATCAGTTTTATGGTAAAATATCGTGGATAAATATACAGTAGTGGAGTGCAGAGGCAAGAAGCAAAGTCTATTAGAATGTGTCTCGTACCTCAGAGTTAGGAGGAGTTCGAAATTGCATTGTTGCCCAATTGTGGCTTCAGGAACAAAAGCACAACAAGGTAACTTCTGACTCCTTGAGTCCATTCAGATGTTAATTTAGTGCTAGGGTATTACTCTAAAACTCAAGTTTCTAGACGACCATTCAGATACTTATAGCAAAATTTAATTCTGTACTCAGTTATCCCACTGAAGAAGTCTAATTATTGCTTTATGGGGTGACCAAGGAATACTTTTTGTATTACAGAACTAATAGCTGTATCCCGTTAATTTGATTCCTTATTTTCCTCTTTCAAATTCTTGAATTCCGTCGTTTTGATTCCTGTATTTTCGTCATTTTGATTCCCGTCCAATTTCGCTCAAGCACCGCTTTGGTCCCGCCGATCCGTCTCCCTGAAATCTAGCGAATAGACTAAGTGGTCAGATTCAGTGCTAGGTAAGTGTGATCCGTTTTTTTTTGTTCCAGAAGATCTCAGCGAAGTCTTCATGCCGATCCAAATTCAAATCACGTTCTCTTCGTTGGGATAGCTCGGACGTCCGTATATATCGTGGAGTGCGAACATAAATTTGAATGGTGGAAGTCCCGAATCCCGAATGCCGGGGGATGTTACGAGGGTCGCAATTTTTGCATGTGTACGCACGCATACGAAAGAAAGCTTACTAAGAACAGTAAAGTGCTGCGTGTATATTTAGGTAAGAATTTCTTTCATTTTTCTCTCAGATTCAGAAACAAGCAATTTTTTACACAGTTTCTTGCTAAAAGGATGTTTTATCAAATATCATTTCCTTTAAAATACTCGAGAAAGGGCGAGAAAATTTTAGTCAGGGGAAAGCTTAGCTTTTCTGATTAAGCAAAAGTTTGAATGAAGAATCGTCTTCTGAATTTTTGAACCAACAGTGTGCCAAGGGTTTTTTCAGCAGGGTCTGAAATTGTACAATTGCAATTACAATTTTTTTCACCAGTTATACAAATTCTATAAAACTTAATACTAGACTAATTCCATTCCAAAGCCGGCAGAAAGGTCCAGCTCAGGTTGTCATAATTGTTTGGTATTCGGAAATGTCATTCTATGGTGAAAGTAAAGGGACACTTTTTTTTTGATTTGTTACAATCATTCGAAAATTACCTAAGAATTTTCCAAAATGACTAAATGACGAATGATTTTCTAAAATTCTTGAAAGTGGATTTTCTCAAAACCCCCATGTTTAAGATTGTTTTTTGTTTGGAAATAACTGGTAATATGTACTACATATCTTGTGAGTTTCTAAGACAAATGAAAAAATTAGATTTTTCTTAAAATCACCAAGAACAAAACTAGCCAGACATGTAGTATATATTACCAGCTATTTATAACAAAATAAAGAGTGTGGATTTAAAAAAAATCCACATTCAAGAATTTTAGAAAAACAGTCAATTTTTGAGAATCTGCACGTAGTTTTTGAATGATTAGAACAAATTTAAAAAAAATTTTGAATCAAACTGTAAAATTCGGGTTTCTTCATTTTTACCTTAGAATAATATATCCAAATACCGAATCATTCTGACAGCATGAACTAGACTTTTCTTTAAATTTTTCCTGATTCGAAATGGGATTGGTCAATAGTTGATTGAAAATTCAAAAACATATTATGATACAAATTAACAGAATTTATTCAACTTATAAAAAGCAGGAAGTGTGATAACTCAAAACTACTACATCTTCGTTAATTACCTTACCTTTTTATATCATTGTATTATTTTGAAACTTTGTCACATTTAAAACTTTTTGAATTTTGCACCTTGATATAAATGCTCACTATTTTCAGACAAAGTTTGATTTTAAAAATTATATTTAATTTTGAAATTAGTAAAAAATTCTAAAACACAAGTTGAAATATATTCTTCTGGTAAAAGTGGGGTAAAGAAATTTGAAATTGCGACATTTTTATTGTTTGCAATGATGATGGATTTATTATAAACTAATTTGAAGATAATTGCTAGTTATAACTAATTTTGGAAGAGATACTGAAGCTTACTTTAGAAAATGAAAATAATTGGAGTCAGAATTGTTTATTTTGCCAAAGTTAGTCAAGGGCTAATTTTATTCTTTGAAATTTCGAAGAATAAAATCCACTATTTATCACTAAAATTGAATAAAAATGACCACGTTTAACTACAATTGAAGCTAATATACAAATTCCAATAAATGTTGTCAAATAAAACATTTTATTATAAAGTACGCTTACATTTCTTTGTTTTTTTAGGCGAAAAATATTTTCTTGCAATTAATTTTTATAGAAATTTCGTATGAAAACTGTGAAAAATGTGATTGAATAACTTTTTTGACAGTTTGCAAAGTAGAAAAATTCTTTAAGTTGCTAAAATTAAAAATTTGTTTTCCTTACATTTAGAAAAATTGATCTAAATTTAAGACCTGATTAATGATTATCTGAATTTCAAAATTGAGTCTTATATTCAAACAAAAATTCATCTAAAAGTCAGATAAATTTGGCTTGAATACAGACCATTTTTACTGAATATAATGCCAAAAATGTGAAGATTTTAAGTGCTCTTTTTTACTTTGTTAGTCCAAAATTTCCCATAAAAGAATGTGTTTAAACAAAAATTGTTTGGACCATGTTTTGAGATATTCAAGCACTTCAGGAAAATTCATTTCGTAGTCCAAAGCCTATTCTTACTTCAATCTTTCTTTGATAATATTTCTAAATTATCGTATTTTCTAATACGAAAGTCTTCTGAGTTAGACAATTTCCACTTTCTGCTTGCAAGAAATTCGAAGAATAAATATTATTATTTATTATTATTATTTATTATATATATTATATTATTATTATTATTATTCAGACTAAAATAGTGCAACTTTTCTGCAAAATTACAAAACTTCAAAATCGGCTGAGATTAAATTATTAACGATAGTCAATTATAGTTACATTTATGATAGCTTGATATGCATACGTTTTCTGATTAAGACATATCATGGTTATTACAACATATGAAATTGCACTTCCGTATAAATGAAATCGCATCAGTGATCAAATTGATAGAGATGAATATCATGGAACTCAATAATTAGTAAAACAGGATCAGTAAGTAACAAATATAAAGAAATAAGGCTTTTATCGGAAACCTATTAAAAAGTTCGCTTCATCTTCCAATAGTAAATAATTGCTGCAAAAAATGTATAGGCATCAGTTTACTGTTCCAGCATAGCGTTCTCGTGATTGCATCGATTGCAATAAATGGGTGTGGTATCAGTCGATCGTATGCGATATGTACACTCGCAAATGGCAACCAATCGAATATAAATTTGATAGAATATATATAGAACACAGAGAGAAAGATAACCATTTTCATCCTCCCGTTAGTTACTAATTTTACTCCGGTTTCATCATACGAACATGTACCGTCAATGAAAGCAAAACCGATAAATGCAAAGTCACATCTGGATCTTCAAATGCTATAAATAGAATCCAGATAATCCAGGAATCGGAGATGTTCAAGTTTGCCAATTAAAAATGCTACATACCCTAGGACTTCGATAAGCGATATTGTTTCTCTGTTGGAGTGACATCCGGTGAGATTACCGAGTAACGCAAGGTTTCATTTGAGAACGTTACTTGTCGAAACGGTAATCAGGGACGTTCGATATGTAAATCCAGGAAAAAGAGCTTTTCCGAAGGGAAAGAGAGACGTTCGCGTAATCGCTTTGAAATTGAATATGTAGCTTGTATATCTCTGCTCGGTGATCTCTGTGCTACAATATGAATACTGCTGTTGTAAATGTGAAACAATCGATATAAAGATACGCATAATCGAAAACAACGACAATACTATTTTCCACAATCTCCTGCGGATCGTCCGAGCATCACCATTTATTCGATGTGGATCAGTATCGTTATTATCAGTTTATGTTTTAGCAATTCATTTTTTTTTAACTGAACAAAAACGAAACGAAAGACAATCGCCAAAGGTGTCAGTTAACAGATACACTGTATACAAGTGAGAAATAAAGGTGAAAAAAAGTTAGGTGAAAGATTTCAAGCAAACGTGCAAAAATTACATTACCTAAGGTGAGCTTCTCTCCTGAATCAGGTGGCAGGGTAAATCCAAGCAACGCCATACTCGAAATTAGGACGCATGGCACGATGAGGTTGAAGAAATAGTAGAGTGTGCGTCTTCGAATTTGAATGGTGAAAGTAACGTCGACGTAGGGTTCTGGACAACATTGATAGGTGATGGTGTTCTTTTTTCCAGGCATTCCTGGAAGGCAAAACCGACTATATTAAGATTGTGTGAATCAGAAGGTTTAGCGTTAATTGGCCACTTTTTGCAGGATATTTGATCGCTCGATGAACGTGGCTCTGCACAACTCTTGGAAACATCTGTGGAACGACAACTGTTGTCGAGATACTCAATAGGTTTTCTCTTCACTGCATCAGTAAACGATGATTTCTTCAATGCTTTTACGTCTGGAGCATTGGAAAACTCTTTTCACATTACTTTATACAATCAAGAACCAATCCTCTCTTTTCAAGATGTTTTTTATTTATAGAGAGTGGATTACTTGCTGTCCTAATTATGCTTGTCTTCAACGTTTCAACTTACTTTTCAAATTATTTTTTCATTTTTTACATGTAATTGTTTTAATTATAGAAGTCTTTTTTGCAATCAAATAAGCGAGCATTTAGAGGGTTGTCTGCAATTTAGTCTCTTACGCTGATTTTAGGAATCCTGTGCAGTCAATCTTATTTAATCACTGAGGAGAAACATCTATCGAATCAATGGACTTCATTAATGCTTTATTTCAAAGGCAGATCTTATTGATGCAAATAACACTGAAAAATCAATATCATTTATTAATTTATTCGTAAAAATATTACTCGTTACTTCTATGTGACTGATTACGATTTCTGGAAGTATTATCATCTTGCAATTCTGGTGGTTTCAAGGTTGCTACAGGTCAGGGAATTCCAGAAAGTCAGGGAAAGTTAGGGAACTTAAAACTTAGCAGGGAAAGTCAGGGAATGTTATGGCAAACTTGACAGAGTCAGGAAACTTTCGATAAACTGAAGTTGAACTTAATTTCATTATTTTGTTGAGAATTCACACATCTTGTTAAAAACTTACTCTTTTTGGTTGAAAATTCCTCTTTTTGGGTTGAATTCATCTCTTTTTTTAGAAATTGCATGTTTTCGGATAAAAAATCACAACTTTTTGCTTGAAAATTTATCTGTATTTGTAAGAATTCAACTATTTTGTTTAAAATTCATCTTTTTGTTGAATTCAATTGTTTTTGGTTGCATTTTTTTTTCTTTTATTGAAGTATCAATCATTACATTTTTCATTAAGGATTCATATTTTTTAGTTGATAATTCAACTACTCAGTTGAATGTAGAACTAGTTTGTCAAAAATTGATTTTTTTTGTGTGGAAAATTCCTTTTTTTGTTGGAAATTCGTCTTTTGTGGTAGAATATCAATGTTCTTGGTGACTAATTTATCTTTTTTGTTGAAAGTTGAGTTTTTTATGGAAAATTTAACTATTAGCTTAAAAATTCCATTGGAAATTTTAATATTCAGTTGAAAATTCATGTATTTTATTAAAAATTAATCTTTTTTGATAGAACCTTTTCGGTTGAAAATTCATCTGTTCGATTGAAAATTGACCTATTTCGTTGAAAATTAATTTTTTACTAAAAATTCAACTATTATATTCGAAATAAAACATGTTGAAAACTCATTTCTCTGGTTAAAATTGAGCTTTTTTGTGACAATTGGTGATTTTTTGTTGTTGAAAATTAATTTTTTTAACACCTTTCTTTACAACCTTTTGGTTGAAAATTCAGCTATTTTATGAAAATTCATTTTTGACTGCTTTAAAATTAACTTTTTTGATTCAAAATCTAATTCTTTTATTTTTGGATCAAAATTTCTCTTTTTGAGTTGACAACTCAACTATTTGGTTAAAAATTCATGTATTTGACATATTTCTTGCGTAATGTGTGAACGGCCCCTTATAAAAGTATCGATGTTGTCACTAAAAGTGATTGATTATACGGCCCTAACTGTTTACGTTTTCAACGACTCATTTAGTGTCACGTTTATTGCGAGGCGACCTCCGAAACTGGCCTTATATTGGACTTCTTGTATAGAAACAAAATTTGTTTGAATTATCATTAGTGATGCAGGTGTAAGGTTTTCTTTATACCTAAAAGAAAAATTCAGAATGGTCAGGGAAAATGAAAAATTGGTCAGGAAATAGTCAGGGAAAGTCCGGGAATTTCGAAATTGGGATTTTGTAGCAACACTGTTTTTGTACAAATTTTTCAACGCCTCTACTTTATCAACCAATTGTGCATATTCTCGTACTATGTAGACGACTTTATTGTTCTGCAGCTTTCAAAGCTTTATGGCAACCGGATAATAACAATCACGTGTGTTTAATTTTCATAACCATTTCCACAATAAAGCCATTCTTTCGTCACCTAGTCTCCATAAAAATTATACTGAAACGAAATAAAATAGAAAATTGAACGTGTAAGTTTTGATGATTCTGAAAATTATTAAAATTTTGAAGTTTGCTTTTTTTGTATGATATGTGCCTTTAATTTTAATTTCAAGTTCGGTACAGAATTACAGTATAATATAAATCCAATGAAGATCCTTGTTTTATCAACTCACAGAAAGCTAAAAAGAATTTCGTAACTCCAGTCACGTTCGATTTATAGAACTCGGTTGGCATTGTACTTTAAAAAACTGTGAAAATTGACAACGGGTTGAAATAGAATTATTCAAGTAGAACGCGACTAAAGTTGTTCTATTGAAATAGAATATTTGCGTATCTGCGGATGTGTCTTTTTAAATGTTACCTTTTTTTATAAAGGTGAAGAGATTACAGACAACAAATCTCTGAAGATTATATAATAAATTTGCGTTTTTCCAAAATAAAAAGCATATTTTAGAGAAAATAAACATTTATTCAGGGCACCAATGTAATCCAATCACTTCTTCCTAGGTCATCGATACAAATTAAGCCTGATATTTATGTTATAGGAGCGTACAGACAAGAGAACAGTTATTTTTTTATTTTAATCAAATGGTTATTTTGCTTTGTAATGACTCGCTGGGTACTGGGTTGATTTCTAAAGAAAGTTTACAGAATGAAAACGTGACCGATACCCAATACGTGAGGTCCATCTGAAACTACTTCGAAACACACTACGTGTGGAGCGAAACGTGAGTTTTACCAAGTTTTTCAACGCATATAATTCAAGGAACAGAATTTCGTATTGAAAATTTTATGTGCATTGGTTAAGATCATGTTACTACAACGACAGCAATTTTATTAGCGTCTCGAATTTCATTACATTAAAAGCTTTTCGTTTTGAAAAAACATATAAACCACACGAGTATTATCGGATTACAAATAAAAAATGAAAGACCTTTATTCATTGGAATATTTAAAATAGGTATTCTTGATCTATAGTTAGATTTCGCAATTATTGTGTTTTCATTAATGAATCAATATAACCTTTAAAATGAAAATATCGATTTAACAACCGCAGACTGTCAGATATCTTCTGCAGATAATATGATGGAGTGGAAACAAGAGGAGGAATTAGAATAAAGTTTCTACAGTTTAGAGAAGTAAAAGATTTAATTTTAATTACAAACTTCATTCCGCATTTGCTTTAGAGTATCTGAAACAAAGAACTTTATTTCTGCCTCGGTTAGATTTTTCATAATAAGAGCCTCCATCAAAAGTATTAGCTGATTATACACAAGATATATATATATATATATTCTAGTTTGCAGCAACAGATGGGTTAAATAAGGAGTCAAGAAGTCGAAAATACAAAATTCTAGCACGTATTTGATCATCCATAAAATACGTTACTTATATGG
>JAABKJ010000319.1:16753-52512 GCA_011634705.1 Andricus grossulariae
GGGGGGGGGGGGGGGGGGGGGTCGCGTCAAAAACTACGGTTGGTAACAAGAAAAGGGAGGAGGGGTCAGTGGAAGTAAAGTTGTAAACTTAGGTAACGTTTAGAACATTTCTCAAATTTTAACAAAGTTTGCGATTTTCGCGAAAGATAGCCCTGCAAAGGTACAGTTCAATAATAACTCAATAAGTTTCAAAATCACTTGCACATTTCATACTTCACACTCTTTCCTCTACTTCCCTCTTTTGACATTTATTAAAGAATTCTTCTTTTTTCTTCTGTTTTCAAGAAACTTTCCCTTTTTCTACTTTTTTCATTTAAATGCTAACTAAATTAATATAACCTAATAAGAAAATCCAACTATTTTTTATTAAATTTTAATTTTTCTTTGATTGAAAAGTCTATCATTTTGTTGAAAGTTTAATTATATTGCTCAAAATTCAACTATTTTGTTAAAGCGTTATTTTTGGTCGAAAATTAAACTGTTTTGTTAAAAGTTCGTCCTTTGGGATTAAACATGGATCTTTCATGGTAGAAAAGTCTTTTTTCTTATTTGAAAATTCAGACTCAACTATTCTGTTAAAAATGGAATACTATTTTACCTACTAACCCTGTTTTGGGAGCATTTTGGGCTATACATTCTGATATTCTAAGATTTTTAATTATTCTTTATTCATTACCGAAGCTTATAGTTTACCACGCGGTCACGTCGTAGAATACTCGCAAATGAACTCACTATAGAAACGCGAAAAAACGCAGAATGAACGTGAAATGCGTGCTTTGCCAACGGCTACATTACTTTCGGGGAAGGGGAGGAGATAAGAAAAAACTACGGTCGTCAACTGGGAGGGGTGTGAAAATATTACAAAATTGTTAACGTAGTTTATGGACAGCCCTTATGCTATGATCGATCGTAAAGTCATTCTTCCGGTTTGATATCTCACTAAGTCGTAAACAAATTCGTAGGCAGTTTTATCTTGATTCTTTCATGAAAGTTAAACACACAAGAGTGAGCGTTCTTTTGCAGGTGAAAATCTAAAGCTACTTACTACAACTTATGACTTCTAGTTTATGGTGAGCAAATCGTTCATCGCGCCCCAACGATTTTTACACATCGAGAATCGCACTGGTGAAATTAACGTTTCGTGAATAACGACATCAGTCAAAGTGGAATACGTTGGGTAATGGATATTGAGTTAGAGGTATGACATTACGCAAGTCGATTACCAGTGCGTTAATCATCTGACAATGTGCTAACCCATGAGGGCTTAATTTTATGGCTTGGTATGTGACATTGAATTCCGCTCTTTACTAGAGTGGAATTTATTCAAGCATATAATCAGCTTATCCAGTTCTCTATATTTTCCCCGATTTCATTGAGGTTTTTTAGCTTTTAATACATTTTTGAGCGGTCCATTGAAAAAGTCATTAAGAAAAAGATGAACATTTTGATCTGCATACCTTTTTTCTTAAAAAGATGTCTGGCACAAACAAAAAATGTAACACTAGTTTGATGAAATTGCAATTTTATAGTGAAAAATGCATTTGCATAAAGTAAATTTGTTTTTTGTTGAAAGAGGTTACAAGAATGAATTTTTTCAAAAATAATTGACAAAAAATGTGAAGAATTAACAATTTTGAAGATATACTGTTGTCATAATTGTCATAATTACTAAATGGCATAATTACTAAAAAATAGAATCTTCGTAATAGTATTAATATTGAGAAATCTAATATTTTAGCTGCTGTGAGCAACTATCAATTTTTGGAAATGTGTAGAAAAAATGCTTTTTTTTTAAATTTTCATAATAAAACCTTTTTTTAATTTCAAATAATTTTTAACAAACTTGTTTTATTTCAATTAAAAAAATGTACCATTCTTTTTTAGAACATACAATTTTTAAATTATGTCTTTCTACCCCTCGGAATTGGTCGACCAATAAAAAACTATTATTAATTAAAACTTGTAGACTGTTACTTTCCAAAATCATTTACTTAATTAAAAATTTGCAAACTCGGCTTCAAAGATAAAGAATGTTGTGTCTTTTTTTTCTTTATATGTTTAATATATACAAAAGTTGAATTTTAACTACCAAACTGATTAAAGACTATCAATTTTAAACATTTTTCACTCTTAACAAACAAAAATAAAAATGGCAAAATAAAGTTCTTTGCTTGTTATACAAATACTATTAATTTTTTTTTCGATGAATAAAAACGCCTTTTTAATTCTTTTACGCAAAAGTTCCAAGATTTCGTTTCGTTTTTTACAATATATAGTTTGTTCGTCTTGAACTCCGGGTTTATACAAATAGGTCTGTTACAATATTGCCTATTTGGTATTATTTGCTGAAATAAATGCAACGAGTTTAATATGTACACCAGAAATATGAATAAGGAAATTCCCTCATTCGACTGGTCTGACTAGACACGGGATTTTCCACTGATATGTGCTGCGTCTCTTGAGTAGAGATGCAAATTGTCAGTCAGCCGAAGGAATCCAACCTGGACGGTTCTTATTTATTCGATTGTAGCCATACACTTAACACTGCAGGTGAAAACAATGGTTAAAAATTAAATACATTCTACGTATTCTGCATTTAATTTTAGATAGTTCTGCTATAAAGTGAAAAAATCGAATTTCTTTCAAAACAAACCACTATATTTGAACTAGATTAGATTGTTACTGAATATTTCCACAAGAAAAACATTTAGAGAGAATAGTTTAACTATATTTTAATGGATTATGTTCTTTCAAATATACAAAAACCTTTGTGGACTTCTTGGAAGTAGACCATAAGCCTATTGTTTGACTCAAAAGAGGACCTCTTTATAACTATTCTTTTCCTGTATATTAATATTTCAGTAAAGATTTTAGTTTACTGAAAACAGTTAATTATCTTAATTTTCTATCTTTCAAAGCTCAGATTATTCTTAGTATTCATAAAATGTAGGCATCCCTTTTTCCGATTTTTTAAACAATATTTAGATTGTGCAGATTGAATTTGAATTTTTGTTCTTAAATGTATTGCTCGCAAAAAGACTACCTAAAACTGCGACTCACGTATCTTAAATTTCACTTAAAAAAATACATACATACTTTGTCAATAATAATGTTCGTTATAAGTGTCATACATTTTTAATTACAAGTTAAATCGGTATCTCCATGCTAAACTCACCAATCTGGGGTTAGCAGTCTAAACCCTCCAATCTCGTTGTGCGCCGCTACGCGTACACGTACGTGGCGCTACGGGCCAGCACAAAACGAGATTAGAAAGTTTAGACTGCTAACCCCAAATTGGAGGGTATAACATGAAAGTACCAAAATAAAACTTTTCCGTGTTAAATAAAATATTTAAAAAAAGACGCATAAGGTTTCCTAAGCATGTAGAACAAACTAAAATATATAGTGATACCTCTGTGTTAAAAATCACTCTGGCGATAGTCGTCTAAAATAAACACTGTTCTTTTTTTAGTTTTGAAACCGGTTTAGTTATTAATACTCTCGGATTGAGTATATTTTTTAAAAATATTTTGTATTCACTTGAATTACTTTGAATTCTTTTGAGCTCGTTGAATTCTTGGTATTCCTTTTAATTGTTTTTCATTACTTTGAATGCTTTTAAACACTTTCAAATTTTTTTGAATTCTCTTATCTAAATTAAAATCATCTCAATTCCCTGAATTACCTGAATTTATCTACATTCTCTTAATTATCTGAATTCCTTGAATTCGTCAAAATTTCCTGAACTCCTAAAATTCCCTAAATTCCATACATACCTAAATTCTTTGATTTTCTCAGATTCCCTGAATATTTTGTATTCCTTGAATTCTCTGATTTCCTCGAATTAACATCAATGTATCGATAGGAAGATCGAAAATTTAAAAATGGACTTTTCCGTAAACCCTTAGTAAATATGCTTATATTTCCACTCAATGAATAAGTAGAAAATATAATAAACTTTATGCATTAAAAATCAGTAAAGATATACCTGGAAATCCTGGAACTTTTGTATGAAATGAATGCATAATCTTTTCAATTGAATGATTGTTTTCAGCTCAGATATCAAGCGCGAGTCCCAATTTGATTGTGACATTTCTCTTTTCGGATCTGCAATTTCTTTTTTATTTATCACTCAACGTTTGCACGTGAGCAGTGACAGCTAAATAGGGGTATGAGAAGCATAGAAGGAAGTAAAGGAAATTATGGAGTTGGTTCAGGAAAAGGACGAATATTGAACAATGAACAGGCTGTGGACCTGAGTGGTCCTATGAAGTCGACAAGAGTCAAACTCACCGATGAGATACCATTCCCCGTTCGTGATGAAATCGGACAAGTCACCTCCTTCCTCCGAGTTGAGAACCAGATCGAGCTACCAAGGTCAAAGTTTGATTAAGACAAGCGTATCCTACGGCATTCCAAGATCCTTAGCCACGTGCGCATGCTTCTTTCTAGACTCTACAGCTTATTTGCTACACTGCACACAAACAGGAAAAGCTAGACCATGCGAGGGAAATGGCTATCGATAATCGAGATCTAATGAACGAGGGACATTGCTAATGTCTTCGAATCTGTTGAGGGAAGTCGGCCATTAAATTGGATCGTAAATAACGAGTATAACATATCGTTATTGCTCCATTCCGTTAAATGTATTACCATCCCATGCAAGTCTTTGTTACACTTTCTCATTTTAATAAAATGACCAATAAAATCAAATTTAAAAGGACCCACAGTGAATCTCGGATATATTTTTTTATCTGAATGCCCGGATAAAAAGAACCGGTTATAACTTTCTGACGCCTGGAGTCCGTCATGTCGCTTAAATTCAAGCGGTAAGGAGTCTCTCCACTCTGAGCGCCAGAAAGTTGTAACTGGTTCTTTGAACCGGGCCCTCAATTATCCAACGTCAAATAATTTGTATCGGAAAGTGGATTCACGACATAATATTTAGTTATCAACTGATTGCAACTTTTCTATCCAACGTTAGATAAAAAATATATTTAGGATTTACTGTGTCATTATTATTAAATGAAAAACATATTTGTTGTTAAAGAATTTCGCGTCTTTAGGTTATTATGCGGACAAATTGCTCTTAGGAAAGTACATCGTGCGAGGGATTAGTTACAAAAATCGGATATAGAAGGAACGATGACGGCTCTGAAAAAGCAGAAAAAAAGAGAGAAATATATGCCGCGTTGGTCAGATTAAGTGTATAATGCGCCGAATAATTTCCATTATATGCATGCATTCAAGAGAAGTTGTTTACTCAGCGCGTTATACTCTTTTACCATAACTAACACGGAAGTGGGTATTACGTAATGTCTTTTTCCATTTTGCTAACTTGGCCAGTGGTAGTTTTTAATCTCTCTTTTCAATCCGCAATGTCAAACTGAATGGTACCGCTAAACAAACAAAGCACGTGACGGAATTAGAAGTACTTTTTCGCACGTTTCAGGAAGGCTGACAAAGCAATAAAAAATACTCTCTAAATCTGAATTATTAGTTTTTTATAATAAAATAGTGCGAAGTCGTTTACAAATTTCTTTAGTAAGCATTTATACTGTGAAATATTAGTTTTCTACTAGATATTAGTAGGAATGCTTATCAAAGCATTAAATAACTACATTGTACTATTTTATTACTAAAAAACTACTAATTCAGAAACAGAGAGTAAACTCCCCAAGCTGACTCAACTTCCTTAAGGTTTTACTCAGGGGACATATTGACTGGGGAAACTTTCAGCCCAAATTGATCGTATAGTGCGTATTAGGATGGTTCAAAGAAAGGCAATTTTCGAATTTCGTTTGGGGAAATTGCTCATTATGTGAGGTTCCCAAAAAACAAATCCATATTTTTTTGATCAGCCAATATTGAATGGTGCCATTCAGCCCCTCTACTTCTCCATAAATATCTCTTCGAATATAAAATATGCATTTATTTTTTACTTCGACCCCCCGCCCCCTTACAGAATGTCACAAAAACACCCTCTAAGCGATGATCAAGAATTTTGCAGTATACTGGTCGTAAATATTACTTTTGTGTAATTTTTTTAAAAATATCATTTTTCGTGGTGAAGTTCAAAAGTTTCACGTATTTTTAATGAATTATTAATTGTTTAAACAATTTCAATTTGTGAAAATTATTTTGTCAACAAAATATAAAAAAATTGAACCTTTTCTGAGTAACTTAGAATAATTAGTTGGAACAAAAGATCAACCCGACCGATTCACTTAATTCTTAATTATTTGAATAATTTTTCATTGTTGAAATGTAACTTTTGACTAGAAGAATGCAAAAAAGTGCAGTTTTCATAAACTTTTTAAACAAATGTCTTTAGCTTATTTTATCTTGTCACTTTTCATTATTTACCCATAATTTTGTAAACAATTTTCATTTTTTTTTTAAATTTTGTTTGAAAAAATATTGAAAATGTATACCTTCTCTATCATTCAGAAAAGTGAAATTTGGTTTGTTTTTTCGAAAAAATTGTTTGAACAAATGAAAATTATTTTAAAGATTATGGGGTAGGTAATGAAAAGTGTCTATATAAGAGAAGCTAATAAAATTTGTTGAAAAATTAACCAATACTATAGATAAATGAAAAATTAACAAACATACAAGAATTCTGTCAAATTTGTTCACCAATTTAAAATTTGAATTTCAACAATAAAAAGATGTTGAAGCAGTGGAAAATGTTTTGAACAATGAATAATCTATAACAAAATTACATGAAAGTTAGTTTTTTGGAACCTCACCAAATGAGCCATTCCCCCTAACGGAATTCAAACTTTCCTTTTTTGAATCACCCTAGTGCGGATCGTAGCGGAATAAAATATTTTATTAGTTGAAAAAGCTCAAGATAAGAATCTAGTTACTTTTGTGACGTTAAATTCTATTGATAAGATCTTCTTGATTATTCATCTAACATCGGGTTTCATTAACTTAGGGCGGCCGCTCACCGGGAAAAGTGTTCTGTATAATTATAATTTCAAATGTTTCAGTTACTTTTTCATATTCATTAATAATTTGAAAGGTTGCAAATATATACAGTTTGATAAAAGAGTGAAAAACTCGTAGGGGAATATTAAGTAAGGGGATTTCAGACAAATCTCTAGAGAATGTTTATTTTATCTTATATACGGGATCTCTGCTGAATTTGTCAAGACTTTCTTTGGAATGTCCATAGAATTTCCGAAAGCATTTTTTAAAATTGTTATCGCATTCCCATACAATTTATCTGAAATCATACGAAGCTTGTGTTTCTTTGAGATTCTATATCAAATATATCAGGGATTATCTCGGTGCTCAGTAAAGCTCAAAATTATTCAATCTGTAATAGCCAATTTATAATTGATAAGTATTTTACAAAAAGTAATTGTTTATATAGTTATTTGAATGTCAGTGTTTTCCCTTCAATTTTAGAAAAACGTTTTATTAGATTTTAATACTAAAAATAGCTCATTTTATACTATTTTATTCTACAATAGAATTGTGAAGCATCTTTTGTGAGATAAAAATATGAAGTAAACTATTGCTAACTAAAATTGAATGAAAATTACGACTAGCATCTAAAATGGAAGGATGAAGACAACATATAGCAATAAATATATTACAATGAACATGTATAACCTATAATTATAACTAATTTTGGAATAGATACCGAAGCGTACATAGAAAAAATAGTTCGGTTAAAATATTTTTTCTAATGCCCGCGCCGGAACTTGCGACTTACATGTTCGTTCAAAAGAATCTAAGTTGGCCATTACTCGATTGGTGACGCCACAGCGAAGTAATGTGAAATTTAATCCTCTAGATAACTAAGTTTTCCCATGCGCATCCCCAGGCTACTCCTTCTTCCTGAAACTGCGCATCGCAACTTAGGTTCTTCTGAACGAACGTGGTCGCTCGTTCCGTCGCGGTGATTGGGGGAAGAATCGTGTGCAACAAGCGGGATACGTCGATTATCAATCGCACAATTTGACACGCTTGCGTAGCAAACTTCATGCTCGTTGGTAATTGATGCTGTATCCCGCTCCTTGTACAATCTCCTATTATTCTATGATAGTTATTTGGAATTTTGTATTTCTGCTTTTGTTACATCAAACCTGCAATTTTCATTCAATTCGAATTATCAATAGCTGATTTTATTCTTCAAAAGACTCTGGACAACTCTATGTGGTTCGTTTTTATTAAAATTAATATGAATAAAGAAAATTGTTACTTTTGTGAATAAAATATTCACTGTTAAAAACCCAAAAATGCCATGAACTATTATCAAATAAAGAATTTTCCACCAAACAATTTTTTTCTAAAATGTGCAAACGAAATCGCACGCAACCTGCGTTTAAATATGGAATGAATTCCAAAAGAATTTCACGAAACTTAAAAAGAAGGTAATGCCAAGAGAAGTGCAAATCAATTTTCTCACTTGTGAGTTTATTCGATAGACTTTTCATAAAATTTCTATGATTGAAATGCCTATTTTGAAGAAAGCATCATTTAATTGCTTTGAAATTCGAAAATAATTATAGATTGATGCCTTCATGAATCCTAACCATTATCTATATCCCAAAATTGAGTCTTCCTCAAGAAAAATTCTTCTTTTTTTCACATGCTTCTTTCTAATACTATACAAAGGAAATAGCACTATGTTATATAGAAACGATGCCATTTATCATACAAGCGCATTAACGGCTTGTTCTCTATTCTTGGATTCTGAATCCATACACTTCAATTGTTAGATGCATAAAGCAGATTAGACTACTAACTATTCTTGTATCGAGTTTAATGACAATGCCGGGTTGAAATGAGAACAACTCAGACATTTAGTGAGTCCACACAAGTTAAACATAAGTTATATTTCCAAGGAAAGGATCTCTCTCCAATTTTGTAAACTTCAACGGCATTATAAGGAACCCTTAATGCACTTAGGAAAAATTAATAAGGTTAAGTAATGAATTTTTGTCTTCTAAAATTTTACCTTGGTCTAAAATTTGATAGAATCTCGTCAAATAAAATCGAGTACACGACTTAATTATGGTGGCTCCATTTTTGTTTTGAGTAGTTTATGTAACGAATTTCCCACACTGCCGAAGCAATAGGAATAGGAAACTGTAGTAAGTTCTCAAAAGGGATTTTCCATTCGCAACCACTATTTTAAAGCTCATGCAAAGCAAAATGGACGGTTATGCAGATATAAGCTACAAGCATGAGTATAGGTATAGACATCAAAATATGTATAAAAGTTATAGCATGTATGATGATACAACATTTGCGAGACACAACATGTGTATGTTATAATATGTGCAGGCTAAATCATGTATAAATTGCAGTATGTATGAGTTACATTATCTATAAATTGGAATATGAAAGACAACAATTAGATTACAATGGTGACGCGTCTTATCGCGTACGCGACACCTCTAACGGATTGTTCTGTGCTATTTGTTGCATGAACGGTAATCACACATTTGTGGTTCTGTGCAAGATGAAGCGGGGAATAATGTGGCATATGTCTTTAATTACCTACTATTGTTTAGGAAAAGGGCAGACAGTGATAAAGGAGTGACGTTGTTCACAGAGAATTTCTCTCGCACATTCGCAACACATGTGGGCAGATCTTTATGGCAGCGATGTGTCGTATAAATGAACATATAGACACTTTATTACATTAGATTCGCCAAATTGCTTCGGCAGATTTAACCTATTGATTTTCAATGTCTAATACTTTTCTTTTTATTTATTTTTTATTTCCGCTTTCACACTTCTTTACCCCCATATCCTCTGCCATAAAGAACTGCTGAAAGGATCGCGAGCTGTTTTCACAGGAGAATTTTATCCCTCTTCCTTCATGGTGTACCTTGCCAAGTTCCTTTATTTATGACACTCGCACGGCAGAGGGTCTCTTTTGCAAACAGATCCACGATGAAAACAAGTATCAGGATGAGCAAAGAACCAGATGGAGGGGATTCTGCCCACGCGTCGCAACTCTGACACCTATTGGCAGATCTTCTTCTAAAAAAAACAATTTCTTTTTTACTGGAACCTCTATTCAATGCAATGCATATTTTCCCTGCTGCATATTTCCTCTACTGAATTATTTCTTTGTGAGAATATTTTACCTCCTTGAATCTTGAAGATGTGCGGAATACGTGTCAGAATTGTTAGGAATATGTCCTCCGTGTTTGCGACGTTGCAGGCACATTACATCTATCTACTACACATGTAAGTTTCAGAGTTTTATGGCTTCATTTGTGAAATTTTCGGAACGTGGTCTTACATGAGTGCCCAAGCTCAGACGCACTGCGCGAATTTGGGCAGAAGTGCGTTGAGGGGCACGCAAGTAAGAGCGCATCCGAATGAAGAAACACCTGTCTTGCACACGCTCGGACCCGTGTCAATACTGACTAACGCCTTATTCTACAAAGCCTTGCATCCGTAAGCGAAAAAATCACTGGTCCAGTATTTTTCAACAAATAAGTACATGAAATATTTTATAGAGAGAAGTGTATGACAATTGTAATTAGATATTCGGTATTCCATTATTCGATTAGGTGGCTTTGACTTGCACTCCATATTGTGCAAGTGTAATTCGTGTGCTGGACATCTGAACGCGATAATTGAAAAGTTCATGCGGGACGTTTCTTGATTTACGGACAGAAAACAAAGGATGGATTTCCATTATAATCAAACCATCATTAGCAATTGCTCGTATCTGGTTACAATATTATGACTGCTTTATGAACATATTGAAAATGATGTTGAATTATTGTACTTTATCACTTATTGGCCAACCAACTGTAAATGAAATATTCACATACATGAGGACCATTAAAAGTCAGAGTTCGGGAGTATCTTTTTGTGACTGTAACGCTCATTAGTTCCAATTGTTCAGTCATTTGTAATTTTTATTTTCGTCACTTCAAAATTAATTACATTTTGTATTTGTGGAATTTATTCACAAAGTTATAGAACAATTATGTGTCGCAATTTAATAAAACACATACGAGTTGAAACGTTAGGTTGCTAGACATGACAGAAAACCTGAAAAATTGGAAAAGGCCATCAAATTTCGAATTTATTAATTCAAAAAGTGTAATAAGGTACTGTCTTTATAATAGAGGGGAAGGACGATGTTTGTATTAATTATAATTGACCATATTCGTAATTATGTTTTGTGAGATTTGAACATATTTCAATGTATAGAAATATTAATAAGTAAAAACTAATTTTTTGTGAACTTTATCTACATCCAAGCAAAATTTGTCTGAACTTCAGAATCAATTTTGGAATTCAGATATCAACATCTTACATTTAGACCAACTTTACTTATGTCCAGCAAAACTTTACTCAATTTCAATATAAATAATTTTTATGATGTAACAATTTTAAGTATTCTTTTGTAATGTGTTCTTATTTCAAAGAATCTGAGTTAGAATAAAAGAAAGTGTAGATAAATAGAAATTCGAAAGTACTCCAAATTGGACGCATTTAAATTTTAACATTTTTTAATTTAAAACTATCCATAGTATTAAAAGTCCATACCTACACAATAAGAAAAAAGTATTTAAAACTGCCACACCTTAAAATGGTTGGCATTGAATTTAGTCAAATTTGTCTGGATGGAAGTAACATTTATCTGAATTTATAAAGTGTAAATTAAGATTAATTTTTCTTGAATCCAGATACATTTTTTTGAATTTAATCAAAACCCATTTTGATGTGTCAGAACTAAAAGCATTTGCTTTTACACTGCTCGAACATTTGATCAATTTATAAACAATTTTAAAATTTGTATTAGTAGGAGCAACGTTTTAAACAAATATTGAATCATTATTTTTTTCGCGCCTCCAAAAATGATATTTATTTTATATTTGACTCATATTTCATTTGGCTGCTGAAAAATATTAATTTTTTGTAATTTTGATTTTTTCCAATTTAGGTGAACAAATTAAAATTTTTTCTTAAGTTTCGAAAGAAAACTTGATTAAAAATTAGAATTGCATATAATTTCTTTTCTTGAATTTCATGGATTAACAATTTCAGTTTTGGGATTCAGTTAAAAATTGTAATGGTTTGTAATGCTGATTATAAAGCCTCTTTATCGAACGTCCATTAATTACGTAAGGATTGATTTTGAAATTTAAGACACCCTCCCCCCGTTTGCAACGATTCGTAAGACTTTTGTGCCCCTCCACCTTATCACGTGAGATTTGATATTTTGTATTCAATACATCGACAATATGTCAATTATTTTCACTATAAAAAAGATTTCAAGGGTTTTCAAAGGATTTGAAAAAATATCTAGTGACTTGAAAGGATTGAAACGAATTTTAAAGTATTTTAAGGTATTTTAGAGGATTACAAAGAATTGAGAAGAATTGCAAAATTTTTACGGAATTTAACCAGATTTTTAAAGCTTCATAGGGATCTCATTAGATTTTTTAGTATTTCAAGCGATGACAACATTTTAAAGGAATTCCATATGAATCCAAAGTATCCCGAGAGGTTCAAAAGATTTGAAATGATTTAAAAATATTACAAGAGTGTAAAGAAATTACCTAGTACAATTCCAGAGAAAATTTCAATTTTTGCAAGGGATATATAAGATTTTAAGGGACTTCAAGGACTTTTAGGGAGAGAACGATGTTTGCAGATTAATAAGGATTTTCAAGGATTCCAAGGGATTTTGAGAGATTTCGAAATATTTTAAAGGAAGTCACGGCATTTTAAGGGATTTCAAGAGATTTCCAAATATTTTAAAAGAAGTCACGGGATTTTAAAGGACTTTAAAGCATTTGAAGAGATACTGAAGTATTGTCACAAATTTTTGAGGATCTCAGAGGGTTTTAGTGGAATTTCGAAGATTCAAAGAGATTTCCAGGGATTTCGAAAAATTTGAAAAGATTGGCAAGTATTTCAAAGGATTTTAAGGGACTTGAATGTATTTTAAGAGATTTAAAGAGTTTCCGATGCTTTCACGGGATTCAAAGGATTTAAAGAGATTTCAAAAGATTCTAAAGTATTCACAGATAAAATTTTGACTGTTTTACAGAATGTCTTGCTTAAATTATGGAATCCGATTGGATGCGAAGGAATCATTAAACCAAACAAATCTCCTTGACAACCAAAATGGAAAATTTATATTCTGAAGACATGCAAAATTGATACTCTATAGAAACTATTTCTTTACATGAGGAATCTGAATTTGCTGCACTCATAAGATAGTTTCATTTTTTTTTCGTGTATCCACGGATGTCACAGGATTTTGTAAGATTTCCAAAGATTTAATGAAATTTCAAAGAATATTCAGATTTTATGGGACTACAAATTTTAACTTGATTTTCAGAGATTTTAAGGGATGTCCACGGATTTTAAAGTATATCGAGCGATGCCCAAAGAGCTCAATTGTTTTAAAGGAATTTTAAAAGTTTATGTAATTATGTAATTTGAAATATTACATAATAAGAAATAAATGAAACAAATAATAATAAAATGTGTATAATGGTATAAAAAGTAATTTCAAAACCAAAACAAGTTTTAACTAGCATATTTTTTCAAAATAATTTGAAAGAGGAAACTGACGCGACGTAAGAAAGGCTTTGCACCCATCCTCCCTCTAGTTAGGAATCGTATGATTTTCCGAGCCCCCTCCCTGCACCAAAAAGCCTTAAGTAATTAATGAACTGTCCCTTACGATAGGTAGATATTCAATATAGATATTCACTTTTTGAGATGTTAGGCGTAAAAATATTTGTATGTTAAACTGAAACACATTCAGATTTAAAAATCGTCCGAGCGCATGCGCATCGCGCATTGGAATTTTAGGACTATATTTGACGGCTATATATTTTTGATATTAAAATTATGGAATACTACAATTCTGAAACATTTCTAAAGGATCATAATTAGCTATCCTTAATTGAAATCGGATAACGACTTTTGGATGTTTGCACGACGGAACAAAGTTCTTAAGTTTGAGGTTATATTGACTCAAACACATTTGACAAAATGTTTGGACATTTTTTAGTTCAAGTAATCGAAAATAGATCAAATTTTATATGCCGGTTACAGATCATTCGTTCTCAGCTTACTTACCCCTTTTGTTTTATTAATTTTGAATTACAAATATTAAACATTACCTCATCTTGAATGAATGTATCATCTAATCGATATTTCATACCCTTTATCTGTTTTTCGTTTATGTACAAACATTCAAGTTTAATTTGAAATTTACAAATAAGTTATCAATTCATTCCTTAAATGATCAGAAATAAGTAAACTCCTCAAATATTTATACAGCCGTTATTTGACATAATCATATATTTCCGTTTAATATGTCGGATATTTCTTTTGAACATTTAGGATATTAAAGAGTAACATCTCACCTTCTAATATCCACAGATAATAACTTTAAACATCTATACAAGATGATCAAAAACAAAAGATCTTGAAAACTTATAAAGAACTCCAAAAAATTTGTTGTTATCGGGATCCGACTTTCTTCGAATGTAATATAGATATGTGTAATTTCTTTGAAAGAAATGGAAGGATTTTTTGTTCATCCGTTCGTTTGTTGAATAAGCTTTTATTTCAAAAATAAATAAAAGTATCCATACATTTTTTTGACGTTTCGACACGGCTTTGTGTCTCTCAAGGCCGCAAAATACATAATAGTTTTCGTTGTATAATGACAATTATGTAATTGGAGATTTCTCGTAGAATTAACCATATGTGCAGGAATAATGGATTCTCTCCTGAATTTGATCAGCGAGGTGTGTGGTTCCTTTAGAATCACAAGTCTCCTCGAAGTCGTGGTCCACTCACCTATGTCCGACCTTGGTTGCGACCCATACTTGTGTAATATATGCGCAAAGTATCCTATGATTCCCGTACGTGATCGACCAATTTCATATAAGATCATAAAAAAAAGACAATCTTGAGAACCTATAGAGAACTCCAACAAATTTTGTGTCGTCAGGATCCGACTTTCTTTGAACGTGATATAGATATGAGTAATTTCTTTGAAAGAAATGGAAGGATTTTTTTGGTCATCGGTTGATGGAATACTTTGCGCATATATTACATAAGTATGGATCGCAACCAAGGTCGGACATAGGTGAATGGACCACGAATTCGAGGAGACTTGTGATTCTAAAGGAACAACACACCGTGCCGATCAAATTCAGGAGAGAATCCATTATTTCTGCAAATATCATTAATTCTACGAGAAATTTCAAATTAAATAATTTTCATTATACAACGAAAACTATGATGTATTTTGCAGCTTTGAGAAAGACACAAAGCCATGTCGAAATGTCGGAAAAATGTATAGACACTTTTATTTATTTTTGAAATCAAAGTTTAATCAACACACGAATGGATGACCAAAAAAATCCTTCTACATCTTTCAAAGAAATAACTCATATTTAAACATCTAGTTTGCATTCCTATAGTTAAACATAAAATATGCTAATCCTGAACATCTAGATGTTACGTTTAAACATCCATTTTTCTCCGTGTGGTTAGCCTTATGTAAATTCATTCATATTTTTCTTCATTGCAGCAAAATCGGTCTAAATTTAAGATCCTATTATCTTAATTTTGAAATAGAGTCCTAAATTTAGTTACTTTTACTGAATTTAATGCCAAGAATAATTTCAAAGCGTAATAATCTTCAGTGTTTTTTTACTCTGTAAAATGTAAACTTCTCTGTTTAAAATTAATTTCTAAATAACATACTGACTGTAATTAAAACCATTTAATTTGTCACGAGAACCTGCCTCGAAATTTCAAAAATTAATTTTTGATTCAGATTCTGTTTAAGTTTCCATCACTACAAGTACAAAAGGCAACGCACCATAGACCGGAAATAATGCAGCATTTTTCCGGCTTAGCAAGTCTCGTCTTTAAGAATAGAAACGAAAGAAGGAAAGGGACGGTGAAATTGCGATTGCGTGCAAATATGTACTAATAATACAAAGGAGCGTGATGTAAAAGAAATGGGAAACCGGGAAAAGACCAAGAAATGTCAACTGTAAGAAATTGGGGAGCAGAGGTATATAAAAAAGACCGCGAATCTAAGAAGAAAACTCGATGTTACCAGGCATACGCAACAGGTGAAACAGGTATGTACTTGGACCTGTTCTCTTATGTAGTGTTTCCAATGTTCAGACACTTTAGCAAGTGTCGAGCGATAGGCGCCTATGCTTTTCCACTTCAATGATCACTCGGCATTGTTCGCGTGAAAATGCTTCCAGCTGGAGAGAAAGGACCCTCTTCCCTTATTTCCTTACCTGCTTGAACTTTCATTCTAAGTGAATTTGGACACATGTACACGTACTTACGAATAGATTGGTCTGCGAAATTGGTAAATGTCACCCCGTGTGATATGCTAAGTTACGTTTTGTGAATAGCATGCAGGGTGGCACTTAACTCCCTCGGTAATGGAATAATTACCTGGATGCTGCATTGCTACATTCAGCTGGAAGCATTACATAGATTAAGTTTAATCACAATTAAAGCTCTCCTTATTATTTTAAAGTTAATACTCCATTTAGCGATTTACATATATATAGCTAAATAATAAAAACAATTATCTCTTACATGCTAGAGTAAGCTTTGAAAATCAGCATGAGTTCAATTGATTTTCTGTCCTCTTTTTTTTTTAATCAAAAAGCGGTCAGAACTCTCATTTTGAGAATTGATAATCTGTCATCGGCAACGCTTAATTAGATGAAAATATCGGATGATGTAAACATAGTACACAGCAAACACGATAACCAACATCAATGTTTACCATTCACATGCGATATTGGAGAGGACCTCAATTTTATTGAAAACATACGGGCCGATCCGTAAATGAGCTTATAAAGATGAACATTATTACACATTTGCATAACCTCGAAAACGGATTGGTGTTTTACAAAGAAGTGAGCAACACCTATAATGTAAATTCGTATAATTAAATGTATGATTTTCGCTTGACAAGTGATTTGTTCGCTTGCGAGTGTACGACGAAGTTTGAATTATAAAGATGTCTTAGGGGTATATCTGGGATCCGAAAATAAGTGCATGTCATTGTCAACCCTGACAGCTAGTCCAGCCTGCCAATTGATTGGCAAGGTGCGAGATATATAAATATATTTATATATGTTATACTTGCACCGTTTGCAGTGATTTTCGGAACATTTACCCAGAACACCGAGCTTAGCGACTCTTTGTTCGCATTCAGTAAAGAAATCGAAGCTCGAGTGTATGCAGGACAAATGCAAGCTTAGCCTAACTAAGCTTAGCTCAGCGAGTACTCATTCCCCTTTGTCTCCATTCCGCTGCATTGATACATGTACTGGATGCGAACGTGTGTATCCGTAGTGGAAATTATTGAATAGACTGTCAACGACCTACATGCCTGACTTGAACCGGCATTGTACATATAACGCGCAAATACCGATTTATAGATATTCCGCTCGTCAAAAGTTGTCAACAGTTCCCTTCATTCTCTTAGAGATTAAATCGAAAAAAAATTTGACCAAAACTGTACAAGAATAGAATAATTATGGAAAATGATATTTTTGATCTTCTTTAATATTTACGAATTTCATAGTAGATTCTCAAGGAACAGTTAACCACATTGATTGTTCAAATTCATAGTACCTACGCATAATCCATCGAAAAAAATTTAATTTACATTATTTTGTGAATGAATTCTTCCGAAATTTTATTAGCTCTCATGTTATTATTTTGGGTTTTATTTTTGTTAGAAATATGGCCTGTACGTTTCTTCATAGAGAAACATTTTTATATTCATAAGTAACATTGATTTGAAAAAAAAAATATTGGCAGGGTGGCCGCTAGACCAGGAAACCGCAAAAGCCGGGATATGACAGTGAATTTATTTTTGACCGGGAATTTGACAAATTTTCAGGAGTGAAATTTATCAAATCACTTAGAATATCACAAAAAACATATTACATGTTACAATGCAATTTAAAATATGTTCGACTTCAAATTTTCGTGAGTGGCCAGTTCAGTTGTTAACATTTTCAATTATTGAATTAATTAGTTAAAGAATTGAAAATTAAAAGCGTTCGAATTTGAAACTTTTGAATGAAAAACGTTTTGAGTTGATCAATTGGATTGCTAAAAATTAAAAAAAGGTTCCATTTTATGTGTTTTAATTTGCTATTTTCCAATTTCAATGAACGTGACAATTTTTTGCAGACCGGGAAAAACGGGAAATAAGCGGAAATTTTTACTCTCCATTAAAATGGCCACCCTGCTCTATTTTGCTGCACTTCTAACAAATGTTTCGATAATCTTAAAATTTGAAGACTCGTGAATTATTTTTTTTTGAGCACAATATGCATCAAATAATAATTTTTTGTGAATCCGTCATGAATTCTGAAATTTGAAAGAAATTTAATTAACGCCATTTGATCAAATTTGATTGAATGAATTCTGAGTTTAATCGGGATTTCAAACCCGTTTAGGAATTCGAAATTAGAACAGAAGAATTAGTTGACAAGAAATAAAGTCAAGGTATGATTGATCTACAAAATACTGGTCTCAATGGAATGTAAGTCGTCCAAGGATGATATATCCTTATACTTTTGAGCGTAATGTCAAGGGATGAAATCAATTATTCTATTAATCAAGTTTCCGAGTAAGTACGTGTCGAACGCAGAAAGTCGGAGCTTGGAGAATTTGGGAAATGGGGACTCGCCTGTGGCTGGCATGGAAGCGTCACTCAGCTATCGACTCCACAGGAAATACGGGATTCGGCTTGATAGATTGTAAATAAGCTATTTCCGATCCTTTGGCCACGGTATACATTTTCCAAGTGCTCCGTAAAGACGGCAGAACTAGCTTTCTAGGAGATGGAAAGGAAAGCGACGAAAAAATTATAGTTAACCTCCGAACAATTATATCTCTTCAAATTCAATTTTGAACAGGAAAAATCGATATCAGCAATTTCTAAATTTAATGTATGCTCTTTGAAACCAATAAGTAGGATATCTCAATTTTCAATTAAATTTTGAACATTCTGATATTTAACTGCACATAAATTTTGATAGGTTAATATCTACATAGCTACATTTAATTCGAATAAATTAGATGTAAGGAACCTAATATTGATTTTTCAACAACTAGAGTTTCATTTTAGGTTGTAACGTTTTTATTATTATAATATCAATTTTTCCTGTTGTCAAATGAAAGTAAAATTGAATTTTAAGACAATTTTCACAAAAGAAATTCAACATGACCCTTCCATGGAAGTGCACTTTCCACATGGTGGACAATATACAAAAAATTGATAGACACTAAATTGTTTTCTGCAATATAATGTGTGAAAAACTACCGTGGATTCAACCACTATAAAATTGTTTTCTAAAACTATAATACGATAAAAAATATCTCTATTTAAATCTGAACATAATTTTTTCTCTCTATTTACTTGGATAATATAATTGTGTCTCTCAACAAAAGAGATGCTAGTACACTCCCATAGGACCTCTTTCCTGTTTCACTGAGTCATACTCATACACACATTTTGCCCTATATGATGTTGGTACAATATGCGTGCACTAGAACTTTGAAACCGGAAGGCGAAGTGATAATTGCTCGACACTCGGTCCGCTATACCAATATTTAATTGTTTAATTCAGAAAGAAATTTAATATTCGTTTATATTCCTCTAGAAATAAGACAAATTTACAAACTTAATAAAGAAATGCGAAATGGATGCCGCTGGGGAAAACGCTTTTACCAGGAAAATTTTATCTGTTCACAATATAGAAAGATGTTTTACTGGGAAATCCAGACTTTGGTTTCGTAAAGTAAAAAAATAATACAGTGTTACTTTTTGAAGTATTCGATTTTTTTAGCATTTCTTTGCCGTTAGTAACAGTATCGCCCAGTGACATCAATATTTCTGTCAATTTATATTTAAATTTTGAATGTCATTTAGTGACACTTTATTTAGCTTAGTTATTCTGCGATATGAAAATTGATTCAAGACTGAACATGATATAAATGTGATTGATTCAAACTCAAAAAGAGCAATGGTTTTTCTCAACTTTTGTTTTTTAATTTTACACAACATAATCAGCCACCTCATAATGGGTTCCCGTTTTTATTTTACCTATCATTTTATTGAAGACTTATTTTTATGTGTTTATAATTTCGTGGGGAAATAGGGCGACCAATTGTGTTCTAAATTTTCATACATTTATCCCCAGGGATTTGCTCGGACAATTGTCTTTAACACAAACAGTAACTTTACGTTCTGGAACTTTACCAAATTGGTCTAGACCAGAAGTGATATTTCTCACATTGTAAATCATGGTCTGCTGAACTAGTTATGTATCATTGTGCAAAGCTTGCAATGGGAACAAATAATGATTTGGAATTACTTAGAGTGTTATCCAAGATGCTCACACATTCGTGAAGATTAGAGGGATTTTTTATATCTGCAAATACTAAAATTAATTTGAAAACTGGAAAACAATAAATAAATGGGAACTCCTTGATGAAATATTTAAAGATTGTAACAATAATTTTAGAAATAATTTTCATATGTGAAAACCATTATGAGGTGAATAGTACAGCAGGATATTTCAATTCCTTCTTTATTAACTGGAACAATTTTCTAGCAAACAAAATTGAAGTATATTAGCATATCCTTCTGAAAACCATGTCTGCTTCTCTTGCACAACTTTGTGCAACTGCTTCGTCTCTTGGCGAGAAAACTGTTCAGAGAACTTTCATGAAATTCACATGACATTTACTTCCGAAAAGTTGTCCCTATAGAAGGCGTTACTTTTCACCCCGTCATATCATAAAAGGCAGGAATGGTCGTGACAGCGACTACTATGTAGCTATATTTTAGGCTAGTGATACCTAGTTTAGTAACACTTTGGATTCCAAGTGCAACCTGAAAGTTTTACTTGAGTTTTTAGAAATAAAATAATTAAACTGTAATGATAAAAAAGCATAAAATGCAAGGCAATGTTAGCAACATTTAAAGTTGAAATTTTAAAGTTTAGCTTTAAACAGATATATTGCATTAAGATCAGCGGATTAATTACGGTGTATTCGTAATAGTTCAAAAGTAGTTAGAGAAGTAATGAACAAAATTCCTTTTTTATTCCTGCTTCGTAGCTTAGATTATTTTTAGTGCAATAGAAAGTTGAGAAATACAAAATTGCATTGATAAGATGTGTGTGAGAAAGAGTGCCATGCAGTAGAGCAATGATTATTAATTGATATTAATATCATAAGATGATACATTCGTGAGAGTGATAGTAGAAATAGTTTATTACAAGATATTCTTGACAACTTTCATGTCGCAGATTTCTGAGTTCAGAATTGGATGAAGACGATATTACAAGACACGAAGCAATCTATATTTCTCAGGAGAGTGTAGACTTGTATAAAATATAAATCTGCACATTGCAATCTACAAACTACATACACAGTGCAGATGCGTGATTTTCACGCTCGATTAATTAAATTAGCGGTGAAGACCGAACGAACGAGCAATGCACAATTTACTAGCGCAGGATGGGTCAATGCTGATTGCAATAGTGATGAGATTGATGACGGTGTGTGTAAAAATATTGAGGGTGAGATAAATAGAAAAAGTGGAAAGGAGAAGAGAGAATTGGTGAGGGTTGAGTTTGGTGCGGAGTCGATAGTAGAGCGACGGTGGACATGTGCTCCATGCAAAATCGTGGTTCCGAGCTCAGACATAATCACGTGGTCCCTGCTTTGACTGGAGAATGTTCTTGTGTGTGTTAAGTATTATTTTGTTTTTCTGTCTCGATTCGGTATGTGCTTTTTTTTGGCTTTCCTTTTTTTCATGTAAATTTCAGCCCTTGTATTATGATTTCATTTTCTGTTATGTTAGATTCTGTTGGGTGCGTTTTATCTCTCCTTTCTGAAATATAGTTAGCAGTTGGTTTTTAGTGAAAAGACAAAGATTTTAGACGATCGTCACAAGCTCGTTTCGTTTCGAGAAGCGCGGGAAAGCAAAAGACACCGACAAGCGACATCGATCCACGGCAGCGTTGGTTAAATGGTTTTCTCTACTGTTTGATAGAAAACACGAGTAGCACAAAGAGGTGTATAGCCGATATGTATTCGCGGGATGAATTTTCATTTATCGCAGAATATGGCAGACAAGTGCCGTTTTGAGGGGAAGTGAAGAGAGGCAGGAGATGCGTTGCTAGCGAATTTAATATTTAATACTGGTTGAGGGGAGATGCCTCACAAGCCTTGCGACTTTAATGAGCGTATCAAGGATTCCTCTTGGGTATCCTCGTTACAGATGCTTCAAAATGACAAAAAATGTACAAAAAAGACCGATTTCTTTCTTTTAATAAACCCCTCTGAGGAACGTGTGTTTCATCGACGCTCGGGGAAGCCAGGAAATGTGCGGATATATTAAAAAAAAGGATCGTCTCATGGATAAGACTCTAGTTTTTCAAACAATTTTTTCCTTAAACGCTCATTCAATCAATTAAGAGATCAGAACATTATTTTATAAATGGTCACTCAAGTATGAATACAATTTATAGAGTTAATATCTAGATTTTCCGCTCCACAGAACGAGGTGAAGTTAATTTAGATGTGTAAAATTAATGAGTGTGCTTTGTCTAATATGAAATCATAATTGGGTTTTAAAGTCCTATACTCGCAAAATATAAACATTTAGAACTTTTTGGTGGCTTGAAAAAAACTGTTTCGTTTCTATGAGTGAAGAAAGAAACACTGTCGTAGAATAAGAAACTACGAACCCTGTTTCACAGTTTTATAGGTTTTTACGAAGCAGAAAAGTGGGTTTGCGTCTCACAAAAGGATGGTAAGGTCTAAAAGAACCAAGATATAAAGTCTCTTGAAATTTGTCAGGTACCCTCATTGAGTGATAAGATTCTGGTAGTAAAGAGCTCTCATTTTTATATAATAAAATAAAATTTATGAATACATTGATTTAAAATTATTTATGCGACTATAAACATAGCCGGCATTCTGATTATTGATACAATGAAGGCAATATTTTGTTTGTCCCATGAAAGACATTTTTTTTCAAACAACGTATGGATTATTAATAAAATGAGCTCAGTGCTTCTACAATCATCAATCATGATTTCGAATTTTCGATTTTTGGCTAAAACAGTAATGAAACTAGGGCTCTACGCTGGACGCCACAAACAAATATTTTTCCCATTGTACTTACTCAACTTGTCGTCAGAGGATTTGTAAGATTAAAAAATAAGAGATTTTTAGCAAAACGAAAAAGAGACGTTTCATCCAGCAACTTTTATAGGTCGCCTCCGGAGCGAAATAATTGGCCAGAGACAAGATGCTGGTTCGAAAGTAATATGAACTTTATTCCAAATACAACGAAACTATATAGTAAACTCCACGTAAGACAGGGTATTTTCTGAGATATTGAGTTTGTAATTTGTATACAATATGGGCTGTATCGCAAATTGAGACAGTGAAATGAATTTATCATTCTGAGGTCACGTGTGGTATACCGAATGCCTGGGGAATGAGCCGGCAAACTGGATCGCGAACGACAAGTTAGATGACTCCTGATAGCTGACGCGGAGAACTTGGCCGAAACCCATTTTGGCTATCCTCGTAAACTCCAAGTCTCTTGCCGATGTACTTTGCTCGTTCGACGTGCCAGAGCCCGAGATAAATATTCAAGCGAGCCGCGTTCCCACGGGCGATCCATCGCAGATTTCCCGCCTCGATCGAAAAGCGATCCCCGAAACGGACAAGCAATCACGTTCCTTCCTCTCTCCTTTTCCCTTCGATAAAGTAGTTGCTTTTTTTCACTCTGGCTTTTTCATCCTATCGTCATTATTACCTCTGAAGCTACTAAGCGTGTAAAGGACTATCTATGGAGCTTTGCTAGTGTGTTGCGCTCTCGTGTGGGATAAAGAAAGCCGGGCCAATCAACGTGGAAAACGAGGCTCAGATAGTGTGCCGGATTTCACGATAGTATACGAGAATAAAGAAAAGAAATTTTCAAATTAATTTCTATTTGATGAAATGCAACTCTGAAAGAAAACTGCAAGAAAGTTTTTGCTATAAAGGGTCAAATCTAATTTCTCGTGGAGAAAATAGAATTGATAGAAGTGGTTGTGATTTTATCGTCAATCGTTAGTTGCAGGTGGTTTGGGATTGATGTTATTTTTTATAGTGAGCCCTTCTCAATTCTGCGGGAGCAATAAAAAATCTTTATCGCTCCGGCCTGGGCACAGCGACCAGAGAATTTCTTGAAATCCGGCATGACACTTCCGGTTTTTCCTCGAAGACGTAATGGTCGTTGGGGGATGTTGAGAAGCCCGAGGAATAGGAAACGGTGGTGCTCTGCGTGTCAGCGTGTATGTGTCTTGGAGACAGTAGTGTACCTGGTTGCCGTCGTAGGTCCAGGATCCGAACTTCATGTCACAGTGTTGGTCGTCAAAGGGGAACCAAGTGATGTCTATCTTGCATGTGCTCTTGAAGATGCCCGGAGGGACGTACAGGCAACTGCCGTTATGCGTGACCACCACGTTTGTTTGGAACGTCCCGTCGAAACCCTCATCCGCACTAACGTTTCATCATGTATGTATGTTTGTGTATTTTATATATCTTATACATACATATATATGTACTTTTATTTGCTCTAGTGATTCTCTTATTCTTCAAATTTACTCATTAGAAAATATTGAATGCAATTAGTTTTCTCTATCATGGGTACCATGATCGAATACGAATTCGGTACGAATTAAAACTTACACCGTTACTAATTCCAACCAGGTAAATACCATATTTTAAGATCGTTCTTACTTTTTTTGAATTTCTTTATTTTGTGAATTCGTTTTCAGATTCGACCTAGGTTCCCTATATTATTTATTACGAACAAGCTGGATTTCAATTTAGATACTCTCATTTTCATTTACTTTCATATTGTTAACTATTTTTACTTTTGTTTTTCTACGTTTTAGTCAATTTGAATGCGTCGAGTTTATTCTGAATTTAAAAAAAGACGATACTACTTTTTTTTAATGACAACCGTTTCAAGTGATTATTTATTGAAGGGTTTGTGAGATTAAAAAAAAATGAGTGACATTGACCGGTGAAGTCAACATACTGCATAAGTATCAATAAAGTGTCAGAAAGTGTTGGAGACCACTACAGTTTATAAAAATCATAATTTCGATCCGAATTAGTAACTACTACGTGCATTCTTAAATAAGAAATTGCTCGCTCGATATAGGATATATATATAATATGTACCAAAATCTGCTGTTTTGAAATATCGAAATAAGTGCCAAACTGAAGTTTTTAACTCATATAAAAGACTTCAATCCGTTTTTAATTTTATTATTTATTTGAAACTTAACTCTCTTTACAGCCTAAAAAATAACTGATATATTTTATTAACTCTTTGTTCGTAAATAATATTAAGGTCCTACATGAATGTAAAAAATGTGAGAAACATTTTGTTGGCTTTTATTCAAATGACAACCTTCATCTTTGGTATTTATTCCTGCATAAATGAAAGCTGGCAAGAAAAACAACAAAAATATTAAATCAAATACTTAATATTAAATGGAAAACTATACAAGCCAATTTTGTTGTAAAACCTTTAAAAACAAAATTTCAAGCTCAATGCAGAACAATTCTAAAATTTTATTTTTCATTCTAAATTTTACGATAGATTCGTAAAAATTAAAAAATTTAAAATGGAATCGTTTGAAATAAAAAATATAAGAAAACTTAAAAAATAAACCTCGCGAAAGTGTTAATCTAAACAATTTTAATTTGAAACTGTAGAAGTTAGTTTTTTGTTTGAAATTGAAGTATTGTACAAAATTGTTGATATATTTCAAGCTTCTTTGATTGAAATAAGCACTTAAATTGAAGCCTGTGAATTCTACCAATTTTAAACTACAGTAAACTTTCACAAAAAGCCCAGTGTTCGGGCCACGTTCCAAAGGCTTGGCGGGAAATATCTCTGAGATGCATTGGCAGATTATTTGAATATCATCTCGCGCACGCGCATATAATGTCAAGCTCAAGGCGCTTACTGAATTTAAACATAATGAAAGGAAAAGGCAAAATGTGACGAGTTATACGAAATTTCAGGCACTGTTTATGTATTTAAAGTGATATCGTAAGAGATACCTGAAATCGATACTGATCAACATAATTCTGCAAATATCTTTCGTTTATTGTCTATAACAAACTCTCATGAAAGGTTTGTAGCTTCGACTATCTATGTATAAAATATTCAGAACAGGCTCATTAAATGGTAAATAACAATGAATTATTTCTAAATAGAGGAAAGCCTTGACTATCAGGAAATGGACGTCACTTTATCATGTATTAACCTAAATTACTTCCAAGTTTTAAATTCTAATCCCTCTTTCGTAACCATGTTCGCGTATCTAAGGAACTGTCTGAAAGTTTTTCTCTTCAAGTACCTCAAGACCAGTGGAGCAAGTATAGTTACGACAGAAGGAGATTACGTGAAGTTAAGTAGGCATCTATTGAAAAAGGGCCACTGGAGACTCTGCTTTTCGAACAAATTCCCCGATATTGATATAAAATTGTCTACAGGGTAGACGTCAGGAGGATGAAAGTTAAATATGTTTTTCGAAGTACAACCGAAAAAGAAGTAATAAAGATCACAGAAAATATTGGTGAGATTTACGATACCTCAGACTAAGTTGATAAGTATGAAGTCCTCAGGGATAATACCTGTGGAATTCCTTCCTAATGAGATACTTGTTCTAGATTGAAAAAGATATTCAACAAATAATTCAATAACAAGAAATAGTAACACCCCTACATAACTCTTGCATACACCTCGTTTCACTGAATACCTTATTTTCTATAAGATGAATACAAATTTAAAGAGATAAGAAGAAGGCTTGTTCAAATATTCCACTAAATAGATAGAGAGTGCTTTTTTAAAGAGGTTAAAGGGGAAAAGCATTCCGTTTTACGTTAGACTACAAAATCCGGTTTATCTTTCCAAATTTGTATGAAGTTCACTTTAAAATTAATAGATTCTAAATTTGTTTCCTTTGTGCAAATGATTTCAAAGACATTCAAATTGGTATTATATCACATTAAACATATACTAAAATACTTTTAATGCAACACGTTTCACTGCATACTTTGAATCTACTTGACCATTAGACTACAGGAGTATTCAATTAGATTTAAGTATTTTTGTCTTCAAATAAATGAAGCAGGAACGCAAAAAAGTATATCACAATTTTTGTATTATTGAGAGGACACCAAGTTTGCACACTTCACGAATTGTAAGAGACGCTTGTGATGATTGTTCCATGCGAACAAAGACGATGCACTGAGCCATTGTTTCCATACTTTTGGATAAATTCTGTTTTCAAGTAGGCTGCGTTTTCTGGCGCCACCCTAGTAGTTCAACAAGTGATTCAAAGAGATCCTCTTTTGTTTGTCATGCCGATAGAAAAATGTGTAATCCGTACCTCTACTTGAATAATTATTTTAGTTTTAAAAACTGGAATTACCTCTATACTTTGTCTTCGAGAGTAAATATAAAACTTAGTTTTATGTTTTAATTTATTAATTGAAAATGTTATTGTACAAGTATATCAATTCGTTTGATGTATCAAGTAATAGGATTTAAAGTGGGAAATTATTTAAAAACAAGAGCAAAATGGTTCTCCCTAATTTGGAATTAATCGACGTTTTACAACAGATACCACGCATGGAAAGACATTCTCAGTGGCGGAAACCTCGTGTCGTCAAAGTTAAATTTGAAATTTGAAACTCACAGGGTCGTTCACGTACTCGTGAAACTTTTGCATCCTGCTCAGCTACCGCACGTTAATGGTGCGGAGACTAGCCAAAGTTCCCGAGTCCCATAACTCATAAGAATTAATCCCCATTTTATCGAAAAACAATTTCAGCGGCTTCAAATCTTTCTTCTAGTCATGTTCCTAGCTTGAAAAGGAAAAAATTACTTTCTACATTTTGCAAATAAATCTTTGAGACTCTACATAACGCAGCTGTGCTCTCTGCATTAAGAGGACAGCCTGAAGAATGGCAGCTCAATGAGTACCATAAATATACAATTTTCAGTTTTATACTTTTTTCAACTGTCTATTGAAAGTTTTCTTATCAATGTCTCATACTTAGTAATTTATAAACAATGCCTGTTTTATAATATCCATATCTCGTCACAATTTAAATAAAATTAAGGTATTTCAATATCTTTTTCATCGTTAGGATTTTAGCACTCTGTTCACAAACTTTAAAGATATCAAATTCGTCTTATTTTCCAAATGAAAACTTCGTCCTTACCAGAGAGATGAGCCCCTTTATAACTTTTACCATTTCTCAAAATTATAGACTCAAGCATTCATTATTTTGATAATAAGTGTCTGGAACGTGAAAGTATTATAAACCTTCACAAATACATAATTCTGTAAGTTTGGGAAATGGTGAGGAGCACGTACCATGAAAAATTGTTTCACTTGTATCACTTCAGTTTCTCTTACAAAGCAATTTTCAAGAGAGTATCCATTTTTGAAGAAATAGAAAAATAATCAAAAATATGTAAATTTTCGAGAATATTCTTGGAACTTTTAAATTAAACCACACTAAATATTTCGAGCGTATTTTCTGCTTATGATCGAAGCACATCTTGTACATATCATATCCCATATCCCGCAGAGCAGACTTCTAGTTCATTTACTTGTTTCGTGAAATGCAAATTCATCTTGCGTTTAAGTCAAAGTTGTTACTGTTTACGTTCGCGTGCTCGCATCATACCGGACGTTTTCCTGCAAACCTAAACTTCTGTCTTGACGTTGACATGGGTAGTTTAATTTGAATAGTTTTACTTCCTTAGGCTTTTCGTCCTAAAAGGATGCGTTCCAGAGTAAATATGAAGATAGGCAAGATTATAACGATAAATTAAAGGAAACACCGTTGCGCCTAGTTGTTTTAGATAAATGCGAAGTTTGTGGTCGTACTTGTTAATTGGTAGGTTCAGGGATTTAGATTATGATTGAAGATTCATTGTCAGAACTTTCGATTTAACTGGCTCTTTGTTTAGAGTCTGGCGGTTAGGGTTTCACCCACCAAGCCATGATACCCGCTCTTTACTTCCCATATTCTGATCAACATCTTTCCTCTCACTTTCTTCACCATTGTTTCCAAAACTGCTTTGACAATAGTCTTTGAAACTTGGAATTTCAACCTCAATCTTGGTGAATCACGAATTTACTTCTTAGATTAAGTAGATTTTACTCAGCTTATCAAATTAAATACAATTAGCAAAATGTTAAATGTGCAGATAAGGATACAATTTGGTGAAGGATAATTATTCATCACCAAGATTTGTTCATGAAACTGAGAATCAGCAATCTGACTTTTTATTTGATAAAAAATAAAAATAAATAAGGTCATTAGGAGCGGGCATCGAGCTTGGTACAGAGGTAGCCCGCAATAACGGGGTGGCCTGACGTCGTTTCTTAATTAATTATTTACATAGTTATTAAGCCATGCTCACTTCAAACTTTAATCTCATCGTAACTGGAGAAATTGCGAAAGATACACGTTTATCCGTCCGTATTATCCCGAATGGGTAGAACAGCTCTTGCTTAATTTATTGCCATGGTGGTCTCCTATACTCAGCAGCAGTTAACCTGTTTCCTCGAATCACTGCCCAATTTCTTAATAACGATCTATGGCGAAAGACATGAATAAAATATACGAGTCACAAAAGATTTTCCTCGAGGTAAGGACTCGTGTTATAAACGAGATTATGCCATAATTTTTTTCATAGGTAGTTTCATACTTCCGTTAATTCTCCTCCAGCGTTAATTTTACTCCGACGTTAAACTAAGTCGTTAAGTGCATCCAAACCACAAGCAAATGAGAAAATTCTAAGGAATCTTTATTGCTCTATCACTGAGTGAAAAAACGCGGTTTGAAAATTGAGGAAAAGATTTTTATACACGAGATAGAATCATTTTTATGGAATTGCAAAGCTTTACGAAGTCTTAGAATTTCAACCTCTGGTAACATTATAATGGCCCAGGATTATGGAAGCATATTGGCAATTAACCTCATCATAAGGTTGCATCGAGGACTGACACAATATATGCTGGGCTTTCCTGATCAAACCAGAGAGGCGTTGAATAAGCATAATCAAGAGGAAAAGCTGTTGAACTCTGGAGCCTCAGAGTGACACGTTCAAATCTCGATTATACTGATTTCCTGCCTTGGTTCAATATGTCGGTCGCAACAGGCTGGGTGATGAAATCATAAATGATGAAATACGGCAAATGAACTGAATGCATATGGTACACCTGCATTGTGGACAGAGGCAGAAACTCTAATGTACCTTATTATCTACGCTACTCATTTCATACTAGAATAGAACAATTTTATCCTAACAAAGGAAAAATGATACACAGTCAAGAACATTACAAAATAATATTTTTCCTTCACCCTGATGGCTATGAAAAACCTAATTGCAGTGATATAATATTTTTGAATTATAATATCAAAATCGCTGTTTGCAGCTGCTTCGACATCCAAAATGATAAATTTAGAAATATTTCTTCAAATTGCTCAACTAATTTAATATTTTCTGAAAGTATACTATCAATACGGGGACCATTAAAAGAAAATTTTAGCTTTCAAATAGAGCATTGTTAATAATTTAGAATAATATTTAAGCATCATAATATGGGCAATTAAAAATATTGTTTCTCGAGTCTCAACCAAAGAGCTTAGAAAATTGTGATTGGACTTACAAACAGGCCTATAAGAAAAAAATATTATTGAAGGAATTAATGTAAACAGTGGATAAACTACAAAGAAACGATTTATTTTTTACTGATTTTACACAGCAAAAATTTGTGAATTTCCTTTATATATTTGAAATCGGTTAAGATTTAATTAAAATCCTTTAATACCTTTGGAAATATTTTTAAATTCATTTAAATATGTTAAAATCGACAGAAATAAATTGAAATCTTTTAACCTCTTTTGAATTCCTTTGAAAGTTTTGAAGTACTTAAAATAGTTAGAAATCATTTAAAATCTCTTGAAGATGAAAAAAAATTAAATTTGTTCCCTAAAGTTCTTTACAAATCCCCTGAAATTCGTAAAAAAACCCATAAAATTTTCGAAACATTTTCCTATACTGTATTTCCTATAATATTTTTTCATACGGGTGTAACAACCATAAAAGTGAGTTAGGTATCAAAAGAGATGAATTTTCAATGAAAGAATTGAGTTTTCAAGCTAAAAAGTCAAATTTTATTAGAAAATAGTTGACCTTTAAACCCGAAAATATAATTTTTAGCCAAATAGTTGAACTCCAAGCTACAAAAATGAATGTTCAAACAAATTATCGAATTTTCAAACAAACAAAAATTAAACTTCAACTAAAAACATTTGCATTTTTAAACAAATAGTTGAATCTTCAAGCCAAAAAGACAAACTGTTCAGAAGACAGTTGAATTTTCAACCATGACAGATGAAGTTTCAACCAAGAACTTTTCTACCAAGAAATATGAATTTTCAATCCAGAGGGACGAATTTTCTACCCAAAAAGACGAATTTGCAATACAAAAGGTGAATTTTCGAAAAAAAGATAACTTTTTAACCAAATAATTAAATTCTTATCAAAATAGTTGAACTTTTCACAATGAAAAATAATTATCAATCACACTATTGGATTTATAATTAAATAGTTGAACTTTGAAGCGAAAAAGACGAATTTTCAACAAAATACTTGACATTCTAACCAAATGGTTGAATTTTCAAAGCAAGAAGACATGCTTTTTTTTTAGATTCAAACAAATAGTAGAACTTTTAATCAAAAGAGATGAATACTAAACCAAAACTATAATACTAGACTTTACAATAGAAAGAATTAACTTTCAATTAGAAATATTTGGGTTTCCTTATTGGGTTCTATAATTTTGGTTCAAATTAAGTCAAAAAAGGGGAAATTTCTTGAAAAAAGAGAAAAAAGAGGAGCACTTGTAAACTAAAATCTCTAATTTTTATTTTTCCAAGCATGATAATAAATTATCATTCATATTTATATTTTCTGTATGTGATGTCACATTCTGCGTGAACCCCTCCCCCTACGTTACAAACTATCACAAAACCTGTTAACACTAGAAGTACCGGCATTGTCTGATGATTTTTGAATGATTTCTGAATAATTTTTTTTTAAGTGCCCATCCAATATTTCCGAAAAAAATGGTCAAATACTCATATTTATAAATAATTTAAAGTCACAAAACGCCATCTCTCTGCAAGCAACCGCTGCGGAGATTTACCACTTTAAAAATCGAAGGTGGTCAATTGACCCCACTCGGTACTTCTAGTGTTAACTTGAGTTTTAATGATAATTTCTCATTTTGAACTCCCTCGGGATCAGTGATCTAAAAGGAAACTGGGTTTAATTCCTTTCTTATCGAAAAATGCAATACTGTGAAATAAAGCAGAAAAAGTAAAAGTTCCAGTCGCATAAAGTTGAGAGCGAGACTGTGTTCGGTCACGTTCGACTCATAAGCCCCCTTGATTCGCGCGCTCGAGATTTAATTGGAGTTATAGCCAATTTAATGCCAGTTCCAGTCGACTGAGTTCTCGGCCGATTCGATCCCGATGGAAATGAGAAGAGCACACGTTATAGCAAACGTGTGACACAAATGAGCCCCATGATTAAGTGTCAAAAATAAAAGTAGGGAAAGCAAAGTTTAAAACGAACAAGGATGGGCTGCGTAAAGTATAAAGTCAGGAAGAGACAAAAGTAGAGATAGAATGAGAGGGAGAAATTACTGCAGGTTCATCTATAACTAACTGACCAAGTTTGGCCAGCCAAAGGCTAGCGGTCTACGGTCCTGCAGAATTCCACAGAAACTGCTGACGGTGTAAAGTGCACGAGATCATACCAATTAATTAAAGTCTTGTCGAGAAATTTCCTCCTCGGACTAAGAACCAAGTACAATGATCTAACCGACTCTTGAAATTCTCAAGATAGACCCTACATTCCAACTTTGGTTCAGGGTTACGTGCTTTCAAACTGCGTTTGTGGGATAAGATCATTGATAGGATTGAAATATTAAAGTCTCCTGGTCTTTTGTCATCTAACTCAAAGTTTTCCAGCTCTTTGTTTCAAGTTCAATCCACCTTCCTCTGTGATTTTGAATTATTCGAATTTGAGTTATTGAAATTAGAAGAAGAAAACTGAAAATATGAGAAAATATTGGATGATGAACCACGCCGAAATCACAAAAAAATAATATTCACCATATAGAATTTTTCAGCTTGAAAGGTTTCACAGAGATACTTTTTTATTTTTCTGAAAAAAGAAATTGCATGTTTGATTAATAACTACGCCACTTCACTTACTATTAATCTTTATTGAAACCGTGTTTTTTAGTAAAATTTAGTGGAGAATTAGAATTGTTGTTTCTTAATTTTTTCCTATATGACTCACGGTTCCGGTGAAATGAGTTCAACCCAAAGGTGCGCACACCAAAAATAATTTTCTTAATTTTGTAACTGGGATGTGTTATAACTATTTTTCGATAAAAAAGAAAATCGTAGCTGGAGCCGTTTTTGGGCTTGTATCAAATAATGAACCTGCGTTTTAGTACCAAGAGATTGCAGTACATTTTGTTATTAATTAATATTCCAAAAATTCTCAAATTGTATCATTAGAAGAAACGATTCGAGTATTCCAATACGAACGATATATCGTTAACCTATATCGTATAAAAAATCTTGCTAACCAATTTTCACAAATTGAAAATGAACTGAATCTTAAATTCATAAAATTTTTACTAAAAATCAGATCAATTTTGCTTCAATCTAGACTTTCACTAAATTTAGGGCCAACCAATTTAAGGTTATAACAATTTTGAGCATGTTTTTTATTGTGAATGATGAATGCATAATTCATAGTAATGCAATTACTTTTACGCGGAAATTTATTAATGATAAAAGTGCGATCATTCTGTGAAAACATTTTTTTGGTCAGACTGTTGGGTAATCAATTTCTTTTTTTATGAGTAATAGTTTCGTGCACAAAAACATAAAAGATATGTAGTAGACATTAAAAAATAGCCTTAATTAAATTCCCTAAACTCTTTAGTTGACATTAATATACCCAGAAAACTGTTTGTTCGAAACTAGCGAATTATATTATTTGATATAGACATCTTAAATTTCAAACATAAGATTTGCTATTAAAATTTAAAATAGAAAAAATTTATAACTGTAAAGTGAAGGATCAAATCCATTTAAAATCAGGCAGGTTCTACATTTCAAGTCGCAGAATCTCTTAGCGACGAAATATGTTGTTTTTAGAGGAAATTAGGCGAAAAGTATTTTTTTAAAGACACAAATTTTTTCTGTAAACTTCTATAGTTTTGACATAATTCAGAGGTGGGTTTTACCGTCCTCCTCAAGAATCCTTTGAAAAATTGAAAAAAAGGTTGAAATTACTAAAATTTTGACGACTTATTTGGAAATATAAATAGGCTATTTTAACCACACAAAAAAACCCAAACATATGTTTTGAAAATTTTTGACTATATTTGGCCTTTTATAAGGAAAAATCCAAATTTTTTACTATATTTGGCCTTTTTCAAGAAAAATCATCTTAATTTTTGCGGGCTAAACCATTTTTATCGAAAGGATAATTTTTTGCATAAAATTGAATTTTCGCATTTTTTCAGATGCGATGAAAGATAAAAAAAAACATAAATGTTTGCACATCTAGAAAAGTTATCCCAAAAATTGCCCTTGCTCTTTTGTTATCTCTTTTCTGCGTTTGGGAGAAATATTTTAAAATTCAATTTCCAGGAAGAAAATTCGCCCAGCCTTGAAAATGGTTTAGTCTGCGTAAAACTGAAAGGGTGCCTTCCTTATACGCAGAAACTTATAAAAATGTAAGTTTTCCCAGAAAATATTATTGACCCTAAATCTTATTAAACATAAAAGTCAGATTTTCTGCCGGGAGAATTTGTACTCATTAGAATTGAATTTTTCTCTTAAACGAAGCAAGATATGACAAAAAAGCCAGAGGAATATTTTTTGGAGAACTTTTCCAGAGTTTGAAACGCTTATCTTAATCCTTCTTGTATCTTTCATTGTTTTCGGAAAAATGCGAGAATTTGATTTTATGAAACAGAAATTATTCTGTCAAAAAAAGACAGTTATAAATTAAAAATATTTTAAAGAAATTTAATACTAATCTAATAGGTTCAACGTACCAGTAGTCAGTTAAATAGCGTTACCCTCATATTCAAATTGTTGTAGGCACTTATTTATAACTTTTTTCTAACAAATATTCATAGTTTCGGACTCTATACTTATTTATAACGTTATTTCTGCTATTTATTTTTAAACCAAATTTCATGTTAAAAGAAAAAAAAGGTTTTCTGGAAAAAGTTAAGAAAACACCGGTGGTTGACAAGATTTTTAGTGGTCGGACAGCATGTGTTCCAATAATCGGACAGCATTTTTATGTATCACAAATTTCTATTTAAAAGAACTATTTCTATAATATAATATACTGTAATATATATATATATATATAAACTAAAGGTTAACAATCACCGCAGGGTCCCACTGGGAGTAACTGTTATCTAAAAAAATGACATCGGCTCCCAGTAGGACCGCGGTAAATCCCATTCATGGCCACGTCTCACAACCGCGAGATG
>JAABKJ010000320.1:9040-52498 GCA_011634705.1 Andricus grossulariae
GCCATTTCCCGCCAGCGGATTTGTACGTGCGAGAAATTCGGTAGTCTTTGAAAAATTTCTTCTGAAATTCCCGGATTTGTTCCACAATAAGAAAGTCTTATTTAAAACAATTTATTCTGCAGTCTACAATTCCGAAATTCTAGAATACGTTCCTATTATACTAACGACCACTGCCATAAAGTCTGCTTTATTTTTGAAAGCCGTGTCTTATTTCTGTAATTTTACACTAATCTCGACCAAAAAATAATAAAATTAACCAGAATGCAAGTCGAGGTAAATGAAGCAGTCGTTTCGCATCAGTCGTAACATGCAAGTAACTACAAGAGCAGCAGATGTACTGGCGGACTTTGCAAATAAAATGGAAGGATAGATGGCTGGAGTCTTGCCAAATATTTGTACTGCTGCGTCTAGGAACTGAAAGCGTTGAGTTAAGGTCCATTCTGACGTTGCAGTTACGGTTTGACGCCCCCTGAACAATGCAAAATGAACCAGTGAAAAAAGGAAAGTTTTTTGGCGATTCAGATTGGAATAATTGAAGATTTTGGGAAGCCAATTATATTCGGGGTTAAAAACTGAACGAACAAGTCCTGCGCGAGAATTTTCTATGCTGAATAGTTTTCGTTTTATAGAGGATTAAAGTTGGTTCAATTACAGGTTGTGCATTCGCGCGACACTCTGTGACCTTCATGCGCGTGAGACCCAGCGTCAGCCCCACCCCTCGCGATCGGCCGTTCGACTCCTTTGATTAAAATCACTATACAAAAGAAACTATTGATTTCTCGACAATTTCGTAAAGGACTTTCCGATTCGATTTATATTTTCAAATCATAATCTACCTTTTTCAAGTAAAAAAGAGATGAAACTGAAACTCATTTCATTGAAAATGATTAATAGGTTGAAGATAAGTTTGTAAGATAGATGGATATTGATAAATGGTAGTTTCTACTGCAGACAGTATCTGCTGAAAATAGAATATTTATTTTGAGAATGTTTATTAAATAGGTGGTTTGGGAAGATTTGTGACTTGTGGGTGCAGCCAAGTAAAATAGAAAAAGCGAGTTCTCATTAAGATCCTAACGACCGCAGGGGCTGTTCGTTTCATCTGACAGTTAATCGGACTTGAAGCAAACGCCGAAGCAACTGGTAGCCGCGGACAACAACGAATTCCAAAATGATCCACATTACTGTGGGAAGACTCGCGGAAACGCCTCGATGTTGTGCCCGACGTTGTTTTCTATTCTCTATTCTTAGCTGAAGAATCGGGGACACGGATCAGTTTTGACTGCGAATCGCGAATCCCCCTCAAAGTGCCATTCTAGTTTTCACTTGTTCTATTTGTAGTAAGACCGCACTTGTAACATATGAAGCTGTAAAGTGAACTGCATTTCGGATCTTGTACTTGGAATTTGATGCAAAATTTCAGGAATTTTATCCATATTTCTTGTGTAGAGTATAGAGTAGAGTATAGAGTATGTATGTGTATGTGTATAGTATAGAGTAGAAGGTACTTTGTAGTACGAGAGTGTACTTTATACAGGGTGTCTAGCGTCCTGGAAATCCTTGAAAACCTGGAAAAGTCCTTAAATTTTTTTCTACCTGGAAAACCCTGGAAAATTTCTTGAATTTTGTTCATGATCCTGGACTTTTCATTTCCTTGAAGAAAAAATAGGTTTGACTGAGTTATTTCATACTGTTTACACAGTGTGGCCGTGGGTCAGAGAAAAAATCAGGGAAAATTCAGGGAATTTCATTTGACTGAGAAAGTCACGGATTTTGACAAAAAATGTTGGTAAAAGTCAGGCAATTTCAATAAGAGGTACCTTAACTGTCAAGCATAATTTTGAAACTTTTTAATTTGAATTCGAAATTGTTTTATTTCATTTATAAAAGATTTTATGTTGAAAATGTAACAAGATTAAGATTGTAGTATTTGAATATTAATGGTCAGGGAAAATGAAAAATTGGTCAAAATAAAGATACAGAATTTTGAAAATGATGTTTGAGGCTACCCTAATATCATGTTCTTGAATTCATCATTTTTGGTAGAAAATTCTATTATCTGGGTGGAGGTTGGACCAATTTATTAAGAAATAATTTTGTTGTTGTTGAAAATTCATCATTCAAGTTAAAAATTCATCTTTTTAGCTGAAAATTAATTTTTTGAATTGAAAATTGAACTATTCCAGTTCAAGATTAATTATTTTTGTTAAAAATTAATTTTAACTACTTAATTAAACACATTTTGTTTTGTTAACAAATTTATTTTTTAAGTCGAAAATGTAACTATGCCATTTTTGGCTGAAAATTCATTTTTTTTTTTTTTTTAATTGAAAATTCAACTATGTACTCTGGTCAAAGTTGAACCACTTTGTTAAAAATTAATTTTTTGTTTGAAAATTCAGCTCTTGGGTTCAAAATGGAACTATTTTATTGAAAATTTGTTTTTTTGGTTGAAAATTAATTTGTTTAATTAAAAATTTGACTATTCCAGTTGAACTAATTCGTTGAAACTGATTTTTTGTTTGTTAAAAAGTTAATTTTTGATCGAAAAATGTAACTTCTCCATTTTTGGCTAAAAATTTATTTTTTAAATCAAAAATACAATTACTTGCGTAAAAGTTGAACCAGTTTGTTAAAAATTAATTTTTTGTTTGAAGATTCATCTCTTAGGTTAAAAATTTAAATATTTCATTGAAAATTCTTTATTTTTTTATTTAGAATTAATTTTTTACCTGAAAAAAAAAATTTACTGTAAAAAAAGGTACCTTGAAAAATTAATTTTTTTTGTCCTGGAAACCCTAGAAAAGTACTGGATTTTTTTTTGGTAAAAAGGCTAGACACCCTGCTTTATAGGAACACCAGATACTTTATAATGTCACAAGGTACTTTATAGTACTAACAGGTACTTCATAGTACAAGAGGGTACTTCATAGGATATTTATGATATTGCTTCGTAACGCAAGGTATTGTAAAAGAATCTGCAGTACCATTAAGTACTCTCCGTAGTACTTTTTAGTTATGTATTGACTTTGTAGTGATTAAAGTACGTTGTAACACGTAAAGTGCTTCGTGAAACTCAAAGTAGTGTGCAGTTCTTAAAGTACTTTGTAGAATCTTAAATATTTAAAGTCATTTGTACAGCTTAAATTACTTTATAGCACTTACAGTACTAATTTGAAGTGCTTAGAGTATTGTATCACTCAAAGTAATTAGTACCACTTAAAGTAATTTAAACTTCTTGTAGACATTCGTACTGTTTGAAGTAATTTTCACAACGAAAGTACTTTGTACTAATTAAAGTACGCCGAAGTACTCAAAGTACTTCAAAGTCTCACAGTGATTCGCAGTACTTAAAATACTTTGATCTATAGAGTGGTGCTCAAAGTATTTTTAATTACTTTGAAATACAGTGTGGTACTTAGAGTGCTTGAAGTACTCAATGTACTTCTTAGCACCTGAAATACCTTGGAGAATCTAAAATACTCGGTGATAACTAAAAATAAGGTGTAGTTTATAAAGTACTTTGTAGTACCTGAAGTCAATTATACAGTCCCTAAAGTAATTTGCAGTATCTAAAGTACTTTACAATATCAAAAGTACTTTTTAGTACCGGATACATTTTCTAGCATCTGAAGTACTTTAAAGTACCTAAATTACTTTTTATTACCTAAAGTAACTTGTAGTACTGACATTTCAATGTACTACGTTATGCACTTTGTATTCATTCAAGCACTTGCTTGTACTTACCATAGTTTGTAGTGCTTACATTATTTTATATATTGTCAAAGTACGATGTACTACTTAAATTAACTTGCAGCATCTTAAGTACTTTATAGTACGTTAAGTGATTTGTAGTACTTTTAACACTTCTATTACTTTTATCAATTATAATTATCTGTAGTACTTTTAGTACCTTCAGTACTGAGTAATACATAACGAGTCTGGAATTTTTTTAGATACAATTTTCGTCCAAATGGCTCAGAATTAGTAGTACTACATTGTAGTACTGAAAGTGAATAACTTTGTAGTTCGTTAAATATGTTGTGTATAACTTAAAGTAGTACTATATAGTGTTTTTAGGTACTTTATAATCATATAGGTGCTATATAGTACTTTGGTATACTTAATGAATCAATGCAGTACTGTAGAGTACTTTCGTACATTCTTGTAAATTTATACAGACTCTTAGAATCCCTGAACCAGATTATACACCACATTATATTTTTTGATAGACTGCCGTGGAAAATTCGATTGGTACCTAATAAATGTTTATTTTGGCGAGGCCAAGTAGAATTTTAAAACAAAAGACCGTAGTCAATCCCCGGAGGCTCGTGATAACGATAATGTTTACCAGAGTGGTTGGAATGGCCGCCTATAAATAATGCATCGTTTTCATCGTCTGCCTGCAAATAACCCTGGAACGTCGGTGGCACCAATGGCCTCCTGACCTCCCGATTTCGACCAGTGGTCTCTCTCGACATCTCATTTGACTTTAAACAAAAACCTAATTTTTAAATCTAAAAAATTTGTTTGATTTGAATGACGTTAAATTGAGTTTTATTTCAATGTAAAATATCTCAATATTTTTTTATTTAATTTTAGGATGTGTTATTGTTGGGACGTCTAATACCTCTGTTATAAATTAAACCGTCTTGTGAGGCGCTGAAAGATAAACGAACCATTTTATCGACTAAGGAATGAAGTTACGAAAATTTATTGATGTTTTCGGACCCATCTTTCTAGTAAATGAACGCTGCCCCTGTAACGTTGTTTTCGTGAGATTACAAACAGCCTTTGGCATACGATAAGAATCTGCTCCAGATAATCGATTGCGTAAAAGCTCTGAAATTGAAATCTCGTTGAATCGAAACCAATAATCTGCAAATCTGAATATCCACTATTGAGATTCGACGTTTCCCTCAAATATACAAATCAAAATTACGTTTAAGATTATAGACTACTATAAAATTTGAGTGAACGCTACAATTTTGAAAAATTTGAATGAAAATTATTTAATAGATGCAATTATTGGAAAAATTATCGGAAAATTCATCAATTGTAAGAAACTAAAAGCAGTTGTACAAGTTAATGGATTGGAATAAAGATAATGAGTCACTGAAGTGCATTTTCTCTAAATAAGTAATTAGACCCGGAATGGAGTTCTCTGAAATTACTTTTAACGATAATATATAGCGATATCTCCTTTCAAGAATCGAATAAATTGTTCTGAACAATGTCTTCTATTTTTTTTAACTTCTAAAAAAAATGCGCCTTAATAAAGAAAAGATCACGAAATTCTAAAATATCCTCGAAAATATCTCATGCCTTTCGAGCCTTATTTTTATCTGAGATTGAAAGAAAGGAGCGATTTTTCAGTGTAAAAAGGTCCCGCATTAAAAAAATCAAACTCAACCCCTTTTGGCCTATCAATGACTAAACTTCCGCAGAAAATCAATTTTTTTTTTATTACACTAAGAATTTTTTAGTTAAAGTTTTTTCGTTAACCGTAAATTAAAGAGAAAAAGATTATTTTAAAGAAGGAAAAGGTCCCATAGTTTACAAAAATTTACTTAATATGTTTCCAGTTTGTTTGCAAATCTGAATATCCACTATTGAAATTCGACGTTTCCCTCAAATATACAAATCAAAATCACGTTCAAGATTATAGACTATCATCAAATTTGAATGAACGGTAAAATTTTGAAGAATTCGAATGAAAATTATTTAATAGAGACATTTATGGAAAAAATGATGAGAAAAATAATAATTTGTAAGAAACTAAAAGCAGGTGTACAACCCAATAGATTGAAATAAAGATCATGAGTCACCGAAGTGCATTTTCTGTCAATAAGTAATTAGACCCATAATAGAGTTCTCTGAAATTACTTTCAACGATAATAAATAACGATATCTCCTTTCAAGAATCGAATAAATTGTTGTGAAATGAACAATGCCTTATATTTTTTATTTATTTTTTAACTTGTAAATACTGTTTTGTGTTCTAAAGATGCACAATTAGAAATTAAAGAGAAATAGGTGCTCCTTAACAAAGAAAAGATCCCGAAGTTCTAAAATATCTTCATGTCTTTCGAGCCCTGTTTTTATCTGATATTGAGAGAATCAATTACAAGCAAAGTTATTGTAATAAAGGCTTTTAGTGTGATAAAAATTGAAAGGAAGGGTGTGATATTTCAAAGGGAAAAGGTTCCGCGTTAAAAGAAATTAATTCGACCCTTTTAGGCCTGTCAATGACTAAGCTTCCGTAGAACATCAATTTTTTGTGATTGCACTAACAATATTGGACTGAAACTTTTCTGGTTAACCGTAAATTAAAAGGGGAAAGATTATTTTAATGAGGAAAAAGGTCCCGTAGTTTAAAAAAAAAATCTCCTTAATATGTTTCTGTTTTGTGTTTTCCAAAAATTGGACAAAATTCGTGATATTCAGAAAAATTCTCCACAGGAGTTTGTCAAAAAAGGTGTTGAAATTACCCCATCTCCGCGGATATATATTTCCAATTTCACACTCTTTCCCCATGTTCCCCTTTTCCCTCTTTATTAGAGAATTCCACCTTTTCTCCTGTTTTTCAAGAAATTTCTCCTTTTTCTCGTTTTTCGCTCAAATACGAACTGAATAAAATAGAACCCAATAAGAAAATCCAATTATTTTTGGTTGAAAGATCATTCTTTTTAATTCGAAAAGTCTACTATTATATTTTTGGTTTGGAATTCATCTCTTTTTGGTAAAAATTCTACTACTTGGTTGTAAATTTAGTTATTTTATTGAAAGTTCAAAAGTAATCTTTTTTGGTCGAAATCTAAACTACTTGGTTGAAAGTTGAACTATTTTGTTCAAAATTAAGTTTATTACATGAAGATTGAACTATTTTGTTGAAAATTCCTTCTTTTCATTACAAATTAATTTTTTAAACTGAAAACTTAGACTCCATTTTTGGCTGAAAATTGATCTTTTTTAGTTGTTTATTTATTGCTCGAGGATTCAACGATCGTTTTGAAAATTCGTTTCTTTTTATTGAATTCCACTGTTTTTGGTTTGAATTTAAACATTAAAATCTTTTTTGGTTGAAATATCAACTATTACATTTTCTGGCTGCAAATTCATAGTTTTTAGTTGAAAATTCAAATATTTTCTTGGAAATTCTTATTTTTTGTATCAAATAAATTTGTTTGGTTAAAAATTAAACTACTTGGTAGAAAGTTGAACTATTTGGTTAAAAATTCATTTTATTAGTTGAAGATTCATCTCTATGGTTGAAAATTCGTTTTTTTCTGTTTGAAAATTAGTTTTTTGAACTGAAAATGATAGTTATACCATGTTTGGCTGAAAATTCATGTATTTGGCTGAAAATTCTCCTTTTTTTGGTATAAAAATCTTCCTATGGTTGAAAATTAAACTGCGTTTTTGAAAGTTCAACTATTATGTTAAAAATTCATTTTATTAGTTGAAGATTCATCTCTATGGTTGAAAATTCATTTTATTAGTTAAAGATTCATCTCTATGGTTGAAAATTCTTTTTTTTCTGTTTGAAAATTAGTTTTTTAAACTAAAAATGATAATTATACCATTTTTTGTTGCAAATTCATCATTTTCAGTTGAAAATTTAACTATTTGGTTGAAAATTCTCCTTTTTTGGTATAAAAATTTTCCTGTGGTTGAAAATTAAACTGCGTGGTTGAAAGTTCAACTATTATGTTAAAAATTCATTTTATTAGTTGAAGATTCATTTCTATGGTTAAAAATTTAACTATTTGGTTGAAAATTAATTTTTTTGGTTGAAAATAATTTTTTTCCACTGAAAATTCAACTATTCCATTTTTGGTGGGCAAATGATTGCTTTTAGTTGAAAATTCAAATGCTTGGTGGAAAATGAATTTTTGTTCTTGTAAACTCAACGTTTTTGTAGAGAATTCGTCGTTTTTGGCTTAAAAATTCAAAAATATATTTGTAATTTTTTTCTCTCTTTATTGAAAAATCTTGGTTGAATTCAACTCCTGTTTACCTAGAATAGTTGACAATTTATCTTTCTTTTTTAAAATTCAACTATTTGGTTGAAAATATATCTTTTTAGCTTAAAATTCAACTATGTGGTTGAAAATACATCTTTGTAGGTTGAAAATTCGACTATTTTGTTGAAAGTTTAATTATTTTGTTGAAAATTCCACCATTTTGTTAAAAATTTATTTCTTTTTTGGTGGAAAATTGAACTGATTTGTTGAATATTCGTCTTAAGGGGTAGAAAATATAATTATTTGGTTGAAATGCAACTATTTATGGGTGAATCCAAATCTTTTTTGTTTGAAAATTCGACCATTTTGTTGAAAATTCAACTAGTTTGTTAAAAAGCCATCTTTTTTGGCCGAAAATTCAATTTTTATGTTGAAAAATCGTCTTTTTGGGTAGAGAATTCGTCCTTTCAGGTTGAAAATACTTTTTTAGTAGAAAAGTTCTGGGTTGAACATTCAACTGTCTTCTGAAAAAGTTGTCTTTTTGGCATGAAGATTCAACTATTTGCTTAAAAATTAAACTGTGTTTGGTTGAATTTGAATCTTTTGTGTTTAAAAATTCAACTGTTTTTTAAGAAATTCATGTCGTTGGCTTAAAAGTTTACTCCTTGATTGTAACTGCAACTGAGTAATCGAAAATGATTTTTTTTTGTTTCTTAAAAATTCCACTATTTGGTTGAAAATTCAACTATTTTGTTGAAATAGCAATACATTTTGACTTGAAATGTTAAGCCTTTCATATTAATTGAATTCGCAATGGTACTATTCCATTCATTTCATATAAAACAATTTATTCCCCTATTTTCGTGAAAAATCACCCTATTTCCTCCGTTTTGAGGGCGTTTTGGGCTGAAGAATCTGCTAATTGAAAGATCGCCACCCTCAGCTGAAAACCGTTCACCCATTCCTCAATCTAATAAATTAAATCCTTTCATCCAAATAGCACGCGCCCAGTAAGAATAATGAATGGTCCCAAGTCGTTTTGGCAAATGGCCGATTCTCAGAACAAATGGTCGTCGCTTCGATTAATCGACGGTCCTCCGAATCATGCGAATCGACCTCCGGCGAACGTAGGGAATTACTACTGCATAGTAAAAACATCTTGGGTGTCACGTGCGCGAGGACCACCTCCTCCCCACCAATTTCTTCAATCAGCTGTTCACCATGCGCTGCACAGTGCACATATTATATTCCCTTGGTTGTTGGTGGAACAGAGAGAGGGAAACTAAAGAAAGAGAGAGGGAGTCTGAGAGAGAAAGAAAGCTCGAGAAACAGAGTTAGAAAACTCCCCTTTGGGGTGGGGAAAGGGGGGGAGGAAGAATCGAGCGGCCGAGTGCCGGTGCTCACTTGTTGAGTGTCGAGCGACGAACGTCCTCCTATCGACTCCCGGTCGCGTTTCTTCCGCTTAGTTCTTCCACCGCAAAGACCAAGTGCTTCTATTGTAACCATTCTATTGTGACCATTCTATTGTGATTCCAAATATTGTCTTCCAATTTTAAAATCCCTTGTCCCCAAGTCTCCACGAGTGCGATGGTAGCAATTTTCTGTTGATGATCCCTCACAGGAGGAGGGTTGGAGAACGCTTTGGTGAACCGGAGGATCGAGAAGGTCGTGCAAATACCTTGAATTCCACGAGTCTATTACTGGTAAATTATAGAGAAAGTGACTTCACTTGTTGCAACTGCACCTAGGATAGATGATCGTTTCTAGAAGTTGGCATTTGATCCACATTAAGGGAAATTGAAGATTGCGGGAATAAATCGTCAAAGAGAAACTTCTACTGAGCCAAAACTGAAGGGACGTGAAGTGTCGTTTAAGCGAGAAAAGGTTTCGTTTAAAAAAAAATAGAATTGAACCCTTTTTGGACTATCAATCCGAAATTCGGATTATCATCGATTTTGAGCGATGAGATAAACAATTTTCGCTTGGGAGTTTTCTAGTCTCCTGGAAATTAAAGAGAAGTTCTTCTTCAAGAGGGAAAAGGTCCCGAAGAAAAAAAAAATCATCTTTATATGTTTCCGGTTTGTTGTCGAAGGTGAAAAAGGGCCAATTTTGGCCATAGTTCGAGGAATTCAGGAATGTCCTTCAATTTGCTGGATTATCTCCTCCACGAGAATTTATCATACCTATTGTCGATTGCATAAGGTACCAATTACGTAAACATATCGCCTTCAAACGGTGACATTCTCCGTCCAAGACCATCCGGTCTCGAAAGCTTCCGGGTTTGGTTACTGCAATTGTGATTCTTTTGGATCTATAGTTGGTTTAGTTTAAACAGTGTAGTTGATGGAAATCCATGTTTTGTGCAAAAGACGGGATAATAACAAGTGTAGTGTTGTGTGTCGATTAAATCAATTTTGATTGGATTTTGGTGAGTGGATTACAAGAGGTAGGATGGCGATGAAGAGCAGAAGACATTATCTTGGGGGGTCCACGAACCACTATCCAGCAATCAGCCAAGCTTATTGGGCGCCTCAACCACAAACTGTACCTTATTCTGTTCCAGGTACTTTTTTTTTTAAATTACTCAACTAAAATGTATTGTTGGTAAAAAAATTAAATTTTTCTGATAAAGCCGAAGGTTTGTAGAAGCGCAGTCTTTCGTCTCGACGTGTGTCGCCTTTGGAGTGTTTATTTAAATGTGGTCTTTTCAAACTCTCGATAAAATCAATCGACCATGTGGTGAAATTCTGAACTTTGAATAATTGGAATATTTGGCAATTGACTCAAAACATTTTTTAGAATAAACTCCATAATAAAATAATGAGCGTCAGTCAAATATTGAATATTAGATTATGAAGATTTCGAATGAGTCTTCTCATTGTTTATTTTTCTAAAATCAGATTACTTTAAGATGCTAATATTTACATCTCAAGTCTAGACTTATTGTCCAATGATAGAGCCCTCAAATTTGAGTTTTGATATAGAGGGACCGTAACTCGAAATGCAATATCGTAATTAAGATGGGTTGCGGAATGCGAATCGATTTATCAGACCCTCAAGGTGACACTGCATCGATCCTGAGGCTATATGAATAGTCAGAACGGATCGCAACCCGTCGAAGAGAATGAATAAGTACGTAGGTACTGACATAAATATACATGCGCATTACGTACCGACTGAGCCATCTCTATTAATAAAATAAAGGCATCTCCTAGCATCGGACAGCCCTGCTGCTCAATATTTGAGCCTGCCATTTAGTAAGAATTATGCCGATCTAGCTTGATTGATTTATTGAAGGAACCGTTTCTCTCTGTAAATTTCGATTATCAAAGATTTTGCATTACAGTCCAGCGAGATTTATTTCTTTTTTCACTGCCGACTATTATGTCTTCTAAGGAAGCGTTTAGGAATTAAAGAGGGGAAGGTGTTCATACGCGTTTTAAATAATTTAAAGAAAGTTATCGAAATAGAGGCTTGTAGTTTGATAAAAATTAAAGGAATGACAGTCCTATTTCAGAGGGAAAAGGTCCCTGATTTGAAAAGATTAACTTAGACCCTTTTAGGCCTGTGACTTTATTAGGTAGATTGGTAGAACAACATCGATTTTAAGTGTTTACACTAACAATTTTTGACTCGGAGCTTTCTAGGTATCCGTAAATTTAAGATAGAAAGGTTCTTTTGAAGAGGGAAAAGGTCCCGAAGTCTAAAAAAATCTTCTTTATATGTTTCTGGTTTGTATTTTCGAGATATTGGAGAAAATTCGTGGTTATGAGAAAAATTATCAATGGGAGATCTCTAGTGTGCCGAAACTGCAAACTAGAGAGAGGAAGGTTGTTTTGAAGAGGCCTGCCAACTACCAAAATTCGGTAGAACGGAAAGGTTCTTTTAAAGAAGTAACAGGTCCTGAAGTTTTAAAAAATCTCCTTCATGTTTCTGGTTTATATTTTCCAAAAATTGGCGAAAAATCGTGATTATGAAGAAAATTCTCCATAGGGCAGAAAGTGCTCTTTGAGAGTGAAAAGGTCACGATTAAAAAAAAAATCGAGAATTCCATCTTGTTTTTTTGTAATAGCATGTAACAGACTAAAAGTTAGTCAATATTTGACTATCGTCCTCGAGAGTAAAGACTGTTGTGAGTTATTTGTAATATTTTTGCTATTTGCTAGTGAAAATTAACATTTTTTTTCTGGTAGAGGCTCGCTCTTGGCACTTAAATCGTGTTTCTTTACTAATTGGCGTAAAGGCTCGTGCGAGTAAGATTTATTATCTTGTCTCGATTATGCAAAAAAAAATTTACTATATATGCATATAATTGCATCAGAATTACCTGATGCATGAATCTTCTCTAGAGACAATGCTCAGGGGATTATTTCATGAATATTTCATCAACTACACCCTACCAAAATATTGTATTAAATTTCTATTGTTTGATATTTTGTCAAATTATAATTTTTTAATATTTATTTTAATCTCTGTTTATGAAATCAGTGCAATAAATATTAAAAATATTGAATAAATATTTAATCTATTTCGTTGTTAAAGAAACGTTTTGAAACTCGTGAATGTCGTATCATCCTCATGCAAATGTGAATTGCATATATGACTTTCGTTCTCGATGGCATGTCGAGAAAACCTAATAATTTTCTGAATTGTAGGTTACATTCAATTCCGTTCGTCCGCACATCGTATTTTTATCAGAATTCAAGACTCGACCTATCATCATCATTATCGGAATCACGCATTACTATTTTTTTTCAAATTCAACAAGGAAACTAACAGAAAAAAATTTTCAACCTAACCAGTAATTGATTTCTCGATTTAATTTAAATTTTTATTTTAATTACTTATCTAGAATTTTGTGGGATATTGAAGTATTGAAATTTTTTTAAATATTGGTATTAATTATAGAGTTTGCTATGGCCGATTTTGACGGAAAATGTTACCAAATAAAGTTTCAAATGATCAAAGCCGTTATCGGCTTTTGATTAGTGAAATTTAATTGCGCGCATTGCGTGCTCGGATTCAATTAAGAGAATTAAATTCGACATCTGGGCAAATATTGCGGTACGACGACACACCCGGTTAACCAGTACCAATATGAAAGGGAAAGGATTTCAGACCTAGTCCTATTTTTTAGATTTTGTAGATTACTCAGGATTAACGAAAAACTAAGAAATAATAATTTATATAAAATTATTATATTTATTTTTGTTATATTTGTTCAATTTCTGATTTAAATTAACCTTGCAACGAGAAAGAAATTTTTGATTGAATACCACCCTCGGGGTAGGAGGTTAGGAGGAAGATGAGTTGTTGAACTAGTTGGTTGAAAACTCTATTTTTTATTTGAAGATTTATCTATTTGGTTGAAAAGTCTATTTTGCTGAAAATTAATCTTTTTTTACTAAAAGTGTAAGTATTACATTTTTTATTGAAAATTAATCATTTTTAGTTGAAAACTATTTGAAATAACATGAAAACTCATGTATTTTGTTGAAAATTTGTCTTTTTTGGTAGAAAATTAATCTTCTGGGTTAAACATTGATATTTTTGGGTTGAAAGGTCCATTATTTTATTAGAAAATTTAACTATTATTGTTGAAAATGAAAATCAACTTTATTGTTAAAAATTCATATTTTCGGGTTAACACTACAACTTTTTTGTCAAAAAATTATCTTTTTAGGTTGAAAATTGATGTGTTTTGACATAAGTTTCATATTGTATGGTTAAAACTGCAACTGTTTGGTTGATAATTAATCTGTTTTGTTGAGGATTCAACTATTTGATTAAAAATGAACTTTCTGGTTGAAAATTAAAATTTTTGGATAAAAAATTCAAATGTTTTGTAGAAAAAACCCACTTTTTGGGTTGGAATTTCAACAGCGTGGTAGAAAATTAACTTTTTTGTTGAAGATTTTTCTGTTTTGAAGAAAATTCGTTTTTTTCGGCTGTAAATTTAAGATTTCGGTTGAAGTTTTTCCGTTTTTTGACTAAGAACTCTTCCTTGGTTGAAAATTCAACTGTTTTGTAGCATAATCCTATTTTTGACTAAAAATTTCAACATTTTGGTAGAAAGTTCAACTATTTGATTAAAAAATTCAACTGTTCAGTTAAAAATTAATTTTTTGTTGGAAATTCATATTTACGGATTGACAATTCAACTGTTTTGAAAAATTTGGTCTTTTTCGCTTGAAAATTCAACAGTTGGTTGAAATTTTTTCGTTTTTTGATTGAAAAATCTTTCTTGGGTGAAAATTCAACGGTTTTGTAGAAAATTCTTATTTTTGGCTTGAAAATTCAACGTCTTGGTTGAAAATGAACTTTTTTGTTGAAATTTCAACTGGTTTGTACAAAATTCGCCTTTATGGCTGGAAAATTCAACAATTTGGTGGAATTTTGTTTTTTTCTTGAATGCAAAATCTGTCTTATTGAAAAGTCAACTGTTTGGTTAAAATTCATATTTTGGGTTTGAAAATTCAACAGTTTTGAAGAAAATTCGTCTTTTTGGTTTGAAAATTCAAGAATTTGCTGGAATTTTTTTTTCTTTCTTGTTGAAAATTTACATTTACGGGTAGATTCTACTTTTTTGAAGAAAATTCGTATTTTTGACTTGAAAATTCAGCAATTTGGTGGATTTTTTTCTCTCTGGCTAAAAATTCAACTATTTGATAAACAATTAATTTTTGTTGAAAATTCCACTGTTTTGTAGAAAAGTCCTCATTTCAGCTGGAAAATTCAACTCCATGGTTGAAAATGAACATTTTTGTTGAAAATTCAACCGTTTTGTAAAAAATTCGTCTTTTATGGCTTGAAAAATCAAGAATTTGGTGGATTTTTTTCTCTCTTGTTGAAAATTGAACTATTTTATTAAAAATTAACATTTCTGTTGAAAATTCATATTATCGGGTAGAAAATTCGACTGTGTTGTAGAAAATTCGTCTTTTGTACTTGAAAATTCAACTCGATGGTTGAAAATGAACTTTTTTGTTGAAAATTCAATCGTTTTGTAAAAAATTTGCCTTTTATGACTTGAAAATTCAACAATTTGGTACATTTTTTTCTCTCTTGATGAAAATTCAAATATTTGGTTAAAAATTAACATTTCTGTCCCATTTTTGACTGAAAAATCTTTCTTGATTACAAATTCAACATTTTGATTCCAAATTTTTCGTTTTTTACCTGAAAAATCTTTCTTGGTTGACAATTTAACTCTTGTGTTGAAAATTGGTCGTTTTGACAGAAAGTTCAACTCAATGGTTGAAAATACACTTTTTTGTTGAAAATTCAATTGTTTTGTGAAAACTTTGTCATTTATGACTTAAAAATTCAACAATTTGGTTAATTTTTTCTCTCTTGTAAAAAAATTGAACTATTTGGTTAAAAATTAAATTTTCTGTTGAAAATTCATATTATGGGGTTGAAAATTCGACTGTTTTGTAGAAAATTCGTCTTTTGGACTTGAAAATTCAACTCGATTGTTGAAAATGAATTTTTTTGTTGAAAATGCAATTGTTTTGTAAAAAATTTGTCTTTTATGACTTAAAAGTTCAACAATTTGGTGGATTTTTTTCTCTCTTGTTGAAAATTCAACTATTTGGTTAAAAATTAACATTTCTGTTGAAAATTCATATTATCGGGTTGAAAATTCCACTGTTTTGTAGAAAATTCGTCTTTTGGACTTGAAAATTCAACTCCATGGTTGAAAATGAACTTTTTTGTTGAAAATTCAATTGTTTTGTAAAAAAAATTTCTTTTATGGCTTAAAAAATCAAATATTTGGTGATTTTTTTTTTCTCTTGTTGCAAATTCAAGTATTTGGTTAAAATTTAACATTTTTGTTCAAAATTCACATTATCGGGTTGAATTTTCCACTGTTTTATAGAAAATTCGTCTTTTGGACTTGAAAATTCATCATCTTGGTTGAAGTTGTTCCCATTTTTCACTGAAAAATCTTTCTTTGTTGACAATTCAACTTTTGTGTAGAAAATTCATCATTTCGGCTGGAAAGTTCAACTCCATGGCTGAAAATGAACTTTTTTGTTGAAAATTCAACAATTTGGTGAATTTTTTTCTGTCTTGTAAAAAATTTAACTATTTGTTTAAAAATTAGCATTTTTGTTGAAAATTCATATTATCGGGTTGAAAATTCAACTATTTGGTTAAAAATCAACATTTCTGTTGGAAATGCATATTATCGGGTTAAAATTACACTATTTTGTAGAAAATTCTTCTTTTGGACTTGAAAATTCATCATCTTCGTTGAAGATTTTCCCATTTTTTACTGAATAATCTTCTTGATTACAAATTCAGCATTATGATTCAGAGTTTTTCATTTTTTACCTGAACAATCTTTCTTGGATGACAATTTAACTCTTGTATAGAAAATTCATCATTTTGATAGGAAAGTTCAACTCCATGGTTGAAAATTAACTTTTTTGTTGAAAATTCAACAATTTGGTTAATTTGTTTCTCTCTTGTAAAAAAATTTAACTATTTGGTTAAAAATTAACATTTCTGTTGAAAATTCATATTATCGGCTTGAAAATTCCACTGTTTTGTAGAAAATTCTTCTTTTGGACCTGAAAATTCATCATCTTGGTTGAAGATTTTCCCATTTTTGACTGAAAAATCTTTCTTGGTTGAAAATTCAACTCTTGTGTAGAAAATTCATCATTTTGACTGGAAAGTTTAACTCAATGGTTGAAAATGAACTTTTTTACAAAATTCAATTATTTGGTGAATTTTTTTCTCTCCTGTTGAAAATTCAACTATTTGGTTAAAAATTAACTTTTCTGTTGAAAATTCTACTGCTTTGAAGAAAATTAGTCTTTTCTGACTGGGTATGTGGTTAGGTGGATGAGGAGGAGAAGGAGGAGGATGAGGTGGAGGTAGGAGTTCATTCATTGTTTAAGAAATAAGGAAAACTCGATAAAATTTTTTTTTTTTTTTAGAACTTTTGACCAGGAGTACCCAGGTCCCTTTTAATTGTAGTTTTTTTCCCGCAATGCGGTGAAAACTGCAGAGAGAGTCCAATATGGCGGATTCGTTACTTCGAGGCGGATACGAAGAATCTATTATTCATTAGTATTTTCGTATGCAGCAACGTACGTAGCGCATACATTAACTCGAGTGCGTCATACGACTTGACTCAGCGATGCAACGAACTCAAAAAGAAAAAAAAGAAAAGAAAAAAAAATCGTCCGCCTCGGTGGTTCGAGTTTAAATATTTTGTCGTCTAAGACCTACCTCGTCCTCAGAAATTTCTCTATCGAAAGAGAAGAAATGGTTGAAGAGAACCTTACTCACAAGACCAGGAATTTGAAATATCAAATATCACAATTTTATTCATTTATCACTTTTTGAAGTTTAGAGACCCAATTCATTTATCTTCTAACTGGCAAATTATATTCATTTGGAAACATTTTTATCATGCTTATCAGAAAATTTAACACCGAAAAACACCTTTTCACTATTTCGAAAATCCCAGTGTTAAATTAATTTCAAAAATTGACAAAACTAATTTTTTTAAACTAGGAGTTTTACCAATTAAAGGAGGTGATAAATTATAAAATACAGATTGTAACAGGATGGATGTAGGTCAAGAAATACCTAAAAATCAGGGAAAAGTCAGAGCATTTAATTGGTCAGGAATTTTGAAACAAAATCAGGGAATTAAAGATAATAAATTAAAAATGTTTGAATTTGAAATTTTTTATTCTGTTTATAAAATATTTTATGTTTAAACATTTTTTACCTAAAATCTTTTATAAACGGAATAAAAAATACAAAATGCTGGTAGAAAATTAACTTTTTTGTTGAAAATTCATATATCGCTTTCGCAAATTAAACTGAAATGTTTTTTGGCTGAAAATTCAACTATTTTTTTTTTTAATTCGTCTTTTCAGTTTGAAAATTCACCCCTTTTGGTAGAAATGTAATCTTTTTTGTTTAAAACTGCAACTGTTTCGTTGAAAATTATTATTCTTCAACATTAATTTTTTTAAACTAAAAATGTAACTTTCCCGTCTTTGGTTAAAAATGTATGTTTTTTAGTTGAAAATTCGAACTTTTTGATAGAAATTCAATCTTTTCTTTGGAAATTTCCATTATTCTGGTTGGAAATGCAAATGTTTTGTTGAGAATTAAATTTTTAGTTGAAAGTTCATTATTTTTTGGTTGAAAATTCGTCAATTCTGGTCAAAAGTCATCCTTTTCGGTTGAAAATTCATCTGTTTTGTGAAAAATTCCTCTTTTTGGATTAAAACCCCAACTAATTAGGTAGACAATTTACTTTTTTTTGTTGAAACTTCATATTTTGGTGTTGAAAATTATACAAAAATGTTTTCTGGCTAAAAATTCAACTATTTTTTTTTTTAAATTCGTCTTTTCAGTTTGAAAATCCATCCCTTTTGGTAGAAATTTAATTTTTTTTTGTTTAAAAATGCAAACTGATTAAAAATTATTATTCTTCAAAATTAAATTTTTTAACTGAAAATGTAACTTTCCCATTTTTGGTTGAAAATTGATGTTTTTTAGTTGAAAATTTGAACTTTTTGATAGAAATCTAATATTCTCTATTGAAATTTCCACCATTTTGGTTAGAATTGCAAATTTTTTGTAGAAAATTAAATTTTTATTTGAAAGTTCATTATTTTTTGGTTGAAAATTCGACAATTTTGTGAAAAAGTCATCCTTTTTTATTGAAAATTCATCTGTTTTGTGGAAAAATCCTCTTTTCGGATTGGAAATCCAACTAATTAGGTAGACAGTTTACTTTTTTGTTGAAACTTCATTTTTTGGTGTTGAAAATTAAACAGAAATGTTTTTTGGTTGAAAATTCTACTCTTTTTTTGATAATTCAACTTTTTTTTAAATTCGTCTTTTCGGTTTAAAGTTTCCTCTCTTTTGATAGAAATTTCATCTTTTGGGGTAAAAATGCAACTGTTTGGTTGAAAATTAATTTTCTTTGGTTGAGGATTTAAATGATTGAAAATTCGTCCTTTTTGGTAGAAAACTAGTCTCCTTGACTGAAATTTCCTTCTTGTTTAGTTAAAAATGCAACTGTTTGGTTGAAAATTAAATATTTAGTTGAAAATGCATAGTTTTTGGTTGAAAATTCAACCGTTTTACAGAAAATTTATCTTTTAAATTGAACTGTTATTCTTTCTTGACTGAAAAATCGTTATTTGTTAAAAATTCATATTTTTGGTTGCAAAATTTAAATTCTGGGTTGAAAGTGGAACTATTTTATTAAAAACTCATTCTTTTTAAGTTTCATTATTTTAATTAAAAAGTCATCTTTTTGATTAATAATTAAACTATTTTATTGAAAATTCGTCTCTTTGGTTTAAAAATGGCCTCTTTTGGTTAAAAGTTGAACTAGTTGGTTAATACTTCATTTTTTTGCAGATTCATAATTTTGATTGAAAATTCACCTATTTGCTTGAAAATTTAACTATTTTGTTGAAAATCCATTTTTTTTCTTTGAAATATCTACTATTATATTTTTCATTGAAAATTCAACTGTTTTACAGAAAATGTATCTTTTAACTTGAACTTTTGTTCTTTCTTGACTGAAAAATCGTTATTTGTTTAAAATTCATATTTTGGTTGCAAAATTGAAATTCTGGGTTAAAAGTGGAACTATTTTGTTAAAAATTAATCTTTTTTTAAGTTTCATCATTTTAGTTAAAAAGTCATCTTTTTGATTGAAAAATAAACTATTTTGTTGAAAATTCGTCTTTTTGGTAGAATATTAATATTTGCATGTTGAAATTCAACCCTTTTGTAGAAAATTCGTCTTTTTGGTTTAAAAATGGCCTCTTGGTTAAAAATTGAACTAGTTTGTTAATAATTCATTTATTTGCAGATTCATAGTTTTAATTGAAAATTCACCTATTTGGTTGAAAATTTAACTATTTTGTTGAAAATCCATTTTTTTCTTTGAAATATCTACTATTATATTTTTCATTGAAAATTCAACTGTTTTTGGTTATATTTTAATATTTTCTGTTTAAAAATTCGAGTATTTGGTTAACAATTCTTTTTGTAGGTAGAAAATTCCAGTATTCGGTTAAAACTGCAACTATTTGATTAAAAAGTCGAAAATTCAACTGTTGTTGAACATTCGTCTATTTTGAATAGAAAATTCGTTCTTTCGGATTGAAAATTCGTCCTTTTCGATTGAAAATTTATCTTTTTTTGTTGAAAATTCAAATTTCTTCTAAAAAGTTCAATTACTTGCTCGAAAATTCTACCTGTTTTTGGTTGAATTTAATTCTTTTTTGTTTGAATAATAAATAAAATATATTTTATATTAAATTAGAAAAAGAATGTATTGGAAATAAAATTGAATTTTTATGTACTATATAAAATAATAATTTCATCAAAAAATTATTAAAAATACAATACATTTGTTTGAAAATTAATCTTTGTAGGTTGGAAGTACAACTATTTCGTTGAAAATGTATTTATTTAATTGAAAATTAAACTATTTTGTTGAAAAGCCATCCCTTTGGTCGAAAATTTAACTATTTTGTTGCAAATATATATTTCATGATACAAAGTTCACCTTTTTTCGGTTGAAGTAAATATATAACAAACTTCAATTTTAATGTTAAATTGTTTTAATTCGCTCATAAGAGATTCTATGGTCTTTAAATATTAATAGTCTCGTTAAAAATCTCGTTATCGATTTATTATCTATAAATTGAATTTTAATAATATTTTATTATTAATAATGGCTTAGTTATTGATGACTAATGTGATTAGTTCACTGTCTTGAGAATGACCAATCATGGTGAAGAATTGCATCTGGAATCGTGAGTACTTTGATAAGGACGATATAATCATTTATGCCCCTCCCCCCGGTCTTTATTTATTGTGAGCTCGCTGCCACTTCTAACCAACAAATTACGTAATTTCCCGTGTATGCGGTGTATAAGGAAGCCAAGGATGTTTGAAAGTGTCTACTCGCTACACTCGTCGCGAGGAATTCTTGGCCTTTTTAGCTGTGCTTCCCCTTGGATTTTATCTACCTGCATTCAACCATTAAAATTAAATTAAAAAAGATTTCTAAAATCGTCCTCAATTTCCAAGAATAAAAAAAAAGTGTAATTTTAGTAATTGTTTAGGTTCAATTAATGATTATACCAATAATAACTTTATTTTTTATTTTTTAGAGATATATTTTTTTTCTCGAAAATTCATATTTTGGTGTTGAAAAATCCACTGAAATCTTTCATGGTTGAAAATTAATTTTTTTTTTAATTCATCGGACCGCTTCAAAATACATATGTTTTAGTAGAAATTTCATTTTTCTTTTTGTTGATGAAAATGCAACTGTTTGGTAGAATTCAACTGTTTTTTACTTAAAATTAATTTTTTTTAAATACCTAGTAATACATTATTCGTTGAAAATTCATCTCTTTGGTTGAAAGTGGAACTATTTTGTTGAAAAATTATATTTTTTAATGTAAAGTTCAACTAATAGGGTGAAAGTGGAACTTCTTTGTTAAAAATAGATGTTTTTAGTGGAAGGTTCATATCTTCGGTTGAAAATTGAATTATTTTGTTGAAAATTCGTTTTTTGTTTTGTTTAAAATCAATTTTTTTCAACTGAAAATGTAACTTTTCCATTTTTCGTTGAAAATTCAACTGTTTTAAAGCAAATTCGTCTTTTTGGTTGGAAAATTCATAATTTTAGTTGAAAATTCAACTATTTGTTTGCAAATTCATGTATTTTCTTCAAAGTTCGTCTTCTTGGGAGAAAATTAATCTTTATGGAATTCATCTTTAGAGGTTGAAATTTTAAATATTTGGTAAAAATGCAACAGGTTTTGATTTAAGCTTGATCTTTTTTGTTTGATAATTCGACAATTTGGTTGAAAATTGATCTTTGTTAGATGAAAATTCGTCTTTTTGTTTTTTAAAATTCATTGCTTTTAACAGAAATTAATAGTTTTCTAATGAATTGTAAACTATTATATTTTTCGTTGCGAAATCATCTTTGTAGGTCGAAGATTCAAGTCTTTGGTTCAAAGTTGACTATTTTTTTGGAAATTCGTTTTCTTTTTCTATGAAATATCAACTATTATATTAAATATTTTTAGAATTCATTTTTATAGATTTAAAATTCAACTATTTGATTAAAAATGCAACGGTTTTTGGTTTAAGATTGATCTTTTTTCTTTGAAAATTCGACCATTCAGTTTAAAATTTATCTTTTTTAGATGAAAATTCATCTTTTTGTTTTTTTAAATTCATCGCTTTCAACAGAAATTAATAGTTTTCTGATGAATTGTAAAATATTATATTTTTTGTTGTGAAATCATCTTTGTAGGTCGAAAATTCAAATCTTTGGTTAAAAATTGGACTATTTTGTTGAAAATTCCTTTTTTTTTTTTGAAATATCAACAACTACTTTTTTCATTTTTAATTGATCTTTTTGTTAAAATTCAACTATTTTGTTAAAAATTCGTCTCTTTTGCTTTAAATTTAAACTATTTGACTGTAAATGCAACCGTTTAGTTAAAAATAAATTTTTTGTTTGAAAATTCAAATATTAGGTTAAAAATTTAACTATTTTGTTGAAAATTTAATTATTTTGTTGAAAATTCAACTGCATGGTGAAAATAAGCTTTTTCGTTAAAAGATCAACAGTTTTGTAGAAAATTCGTCTTTTATGGCTAAAAAATTCAACAATTTGGTTTTAACGCAATTTTGTGTTTGGTCAAAAATTAACTTTTTTCGTGAAAATGCATATTTTCGGGTTGAAAATTCCATTGTTTTGTAGGAAATTAGTCTTTTCGGCTTGAAAATTAATTATTTTGGTGGAATTTTGTTGCTTTCTTAACTGAACAATATTTCTTATAGAAAATTTATCTGTTTGGTTAAAAATTAACTTTCTTCTTGAAAATTCATATTTTCGGGGTGAAAATTCAACTGTTTCGTAGAAAATTCGTCTTTTATGACTTGGAAATTTAACAATTTGGTGGAATTTTGTTTCTTTCTGGACTGAAAAATCTTTCTTGTTGAAAATTCATCTGCTTGGTTAAAAATTAACTTTTTTCTTGAAAATTCATATTTTCTGGTTGAAAATTCAACTGTTTTGTAGAAAATTCGTCTTTTATGACTTGAAAATTGAACAATTTGGTGGAATTTTGTTCCTTTCTGGACTGAAAATGTTTCTTGTTGAAAATACAACTGTTTGGTTAAACATGAACTTTTCTTTTGAAAATTCATATTTTCGGATTGAAAATTAAATATTTTGGTTACATTTTTTTCCTTTTTTGACTTAAAAATCTTTCTTTTGTTTGAAAATTCAACTTTTTTGTAGATCACTCCTCTGTTCACTTGAAGCTTTTACTGTTTGGTTGAAAATGTACTTTGTTGTTGAAAATTCAACTATTTTGAAGAAAATTCTTCTTTTCTGCCTTGAAAATTTAACAATTTGGTGTATTCTTTCTTTTTTCTTGTTGAAAAGCAACTGCGTGGTTAAAAATTAACTTTTCTGTTGAAAATTTATATTTTGGGTTGAAGATTCAACAGTTTGGTAAAAAATTTGTTTATGGGTTTGAAAATTCAACTGTTTGTTTGAAAATGAACTTTTTTGTTGTAAATTAATATTTTCGGGTTGAAAACTCCACCTTTTTTTACTTACTGTCTCTATTGTCTATACTTATTTTTCAATACAGTAAAACAATAAATAGAATATATTTTCTTCTAGATTGCCTTGCAAATTAAAATTGGTATAACTATTCTAAAATAAGAACTAAGATTTTTATCTCGAGAATCAAGTCTCGATAAACTCGTCTTTATCTCAAAATCTAAAAAAAATTATGTTTTTTTCCAATTTGTATTTTCCGTTTAGCCAGAGTAATTTTCTGGAAAAACGGCATTGGCGCCGTGAGAGTTGTTGTAGTTTCTCGAGATGAACGATTATGGCAGAGCCAGTATGTCAGTGGACCAGACAAGAACGAGTTTCCCTGAACATAAATGGTGAACCCACTTCATTCGCTGTCCTTCGTTTGTCCACTTCCGCACTTGTCCACATTCCAAAACAAAAACAAATGTCAATATTACGACAAATACCAAAAACCGGCCTCGGACCACACTATTGACACTATTAGACAGTATTTGACACTTTTTTTGAGCGATGACACGATTTTGCTACTATTTCGAAAAACATGACACTATTTTCTGACAATTGTTCCGCTAATGCCACTATTTCTTTACTTTTCGTTTAAAAATATTCATGTGTAAACATCTTAGACCTCGATATGGGGAGTCGCGCCTGAGTCGAGTGAAACCATGGCTCGAAAGTGTAACGCAAGCCTCTGACACACGCGTTGTGTCATGTGTCAGAGACCGGAGGCTTGCTTCTCTCTCTTTCTCTATAAAAAAAATAATGGTCATTTCCGAACTTATTGATATTTTTCGGAAACATTAAAATTTGATGTTTTTTCAAACAACTTCTAATAAAATTAACAGTTTATTACTATTAAAACTAGGGTACTTGTTCAACCTCTTGGACAATAGATGTTTAGGACGCACGTGACGTTTTTTTCAGAGTGGTGATAGAGGGACTATTGGGAAGTTACCAGATAAGTAACTAAGAAGAATCGAAAATCTTAACTGTAAAATTGCAGCTGGCACAGAACAAAGATTATTTTGCAATTAATTGTTTATAAGACCATAGTTAACAAATGGTTTGAATTAAAAGAAAATCTATGAGACAAAGATTTTCTTGTTTATCTAATTTGAGAATCACGTTTAAAAACGGAAGCCATATCAGATACACTCAACTCCCGATATAAGACCGGTTTCGGACATGGCTTGCCTTGGCCTTGATCCTGAATCGGGGTAATACAAACGTAAACAGGCAGGGCCGCATGAATCATTTCTGTTGGGTTTGGGTGCATGACGCAACCAGATGCAACTAACGCGCTGAGAGTGCGACCCTCGAGCTGTTTGTCACGCTTCACTGAGCACATTCTCTCTTTCGTCCCCGCGGCTCCTCTCATCAAGAAACTGCGGAGGCCATCCGTTCTAGGAATAGCGTAAACCGGGGGTCTTATAACGGATGTTGATTGTATACGCATTTGTTTATAAAAATTGTTATTAACAAAAAAAAACTATTCAGACTTTGCAATGTAAAAAAGTACTTGTAATCAGCGTGATTTCCTCAATATTTAAACAAAAATGATAGCACTGACCTTGTAAATAAAGTATTTTACTAAGAAGTACAAAAAATTGTACACGTATAGTTGTTAAGAAAATACTAATTTGAACACTTAAATATTAACAAAAGTTTTGGCCCCGTCGAAAAATTTCTTATTTCTACGTGGAGCAAGTGTCCTGAGAAATAATTTAAATTTTTTTCGAAATTTTTCGGTCCAATAGGTGTCGAGATATCCAGCCGCATATCCAACATGTCAATTTTAGTGCAAATTTAATTGTTTATAACGTACCGAGCGGCACTATTAGTACATACTTTTACCTTCCGAAAACCACGCGGTTTCTTTAGTGGAGGGGGGGGCGAAAAGACACGTTGGTCTACATGGGTGAAGGGGGTGGGGTCAAAAAGTAAATAAAAGGGTCAAAAAAATATTGTAAAAGTATTCTAATTTTGAGTTTGAACAATGGTTTTTGTTTAAATTCTCTTCTTATAAATCAAAATTTAAATTATTTTCTAAAATTCTCCTCCCACGTCAAAAAATCTCTGCTCAAATTCGAAAATTATAATTCTTTATGGAAATTTCCTGTCCCAAAGTCTAAATTATAATTCTTTTCGGAAATTCTCTGTTCCAGGTCACAGTTACATTTAATTCCAAAAATTCCCTGTTCCAAGTATAATTATAATTCAGAAAAAAAACCCTGTTTCAAGTCCAAATTATGTTTATTTACAAAATTCTTTACGGAAATTTCCTATTTTCGGAAATTCCTTGTCTCAAAGTCTAAATTATCATTATTTTTTTATAATTTATTTCTAACAATTTCCTGTTCTAAGTGAAAATTATACTTATTTACAATATTACTATTCTAATTTAGAAACATAGTGACTACCTTTTTCTGAAATTTGGGAGAGGAAAGTTTCAAATTCCGGCAAGTTTTTATTTGCAAATTCCGATTTGGGACACGAAATTTTAAAAATCTGTCGAATTATGACTTGGAACTAGGATTTTTTTGTAAATTCTCATTTTATAAATCCAAAATATAATCTTTTACGGAATTTTTAAAATAATTTATTTATATATTTCCCGTCCAAACACAGAATTATAATTCTTTTAGAAAATTCCATGTTCGAAATAAAAAATTCTAATTCTTTACTGACATTCCCTGTTCCAACTCGGAATTATAATTTTTACGAAAATTCTTTGCTCCAATTCAGAATGGTATTTCCTTTAGAAAATTCCCCATTCCAAGTGAGAATTAGGATTTTTTCACAAATTCCCAAATTGTCTTATTTCTAAATTTTCTTAATCAGGGTGTCCAGTGAAGACGCGTGATAAAATTCCCGTACATTTCCCACAGACTTCTTCAAAATTCCCGTACATATATCAGACTTAAAAATTGCTTTATGGTATGCTCCTTTAGAAATGAGACTTCTTATAAACATAAAATATACACCTAATAAGACTCTAAAATGGAAGTACAAAAATGTAACTTTTACCATACAAGTTTTATTCTCTGTTTTTCGTTATCATGTTAAAGTGATTAAATAATATAATTCTTTGAATCGACTTAGGTACCAAGTGTACAACAATTGCATATAATTAGCCTACTGGTGGTAATGAACTTTTAGTTTATGACAAAGACAACTAAATCAACTTCTTATTATACAATTGCTTTAACTTTAAAAATTAAAACAAAATTCACCTGATTAAAAAAAACTATCGCTTTAGGTCTTTCTTCTTAGTTTCTATTTCTGATGCAAGGATTTCTCTTTCTTTATCAAGTTTACGTTTCTTAGCCTGTAAAGCTTGAACTTCGCGTTGAATAGCTTTCTTTTCTTCAGCTACTTTTTTCTCAGCTTCCTTAAGCTTTCTGTCCTTTGCGAGGGCCTCTTTGTACATACTGTGTTAAATTTTGACTTTTTTTAAAAAATCGTTACGACCACCAAAAATTTTGTGAAATAATCTATCAAAAACATTTATACTGAAATTTTGTTCAAAGCAATAGGAAAAAAGTTACAAATGTTTGAATGTAAGGCTTTGCTTAAAAAACCCAAAAATTGTACCCCCTCCACTTTGATAAATAATTATCAACATTAATTAATTTTTGGTGTGAGGAGTGCTATCTAATAGGACTACAATTGGGCCAATTTTTAGCCCGATCAGACAACTTTCATTTTCGAGGTGGGTACACTTGAGAAATTATATACGTAGTTTAATGGCGCGCAATATTTGTAAATTAACAAATAGACCAAAACTTTTGTCTACATAATTAAATCATTAAGGTACACACAAAATTTCCGCTTCAAAATAAAAAATCCCGTACATTTCCCGCATAAATAAAATTCCCGTACAATTCTCGATTTTCACGCTTTTCCCACACGCTGGTCACCCTGTTAAAGATTATAGACCGTAAACTTCCTTATGCATTAGACAAAATAACAAACTTTATGCTCCAACTGTTCGTACTGCTAAAGCAAGCGTGTGCTTCTCACAAATGGCGCAAATGTGGGTCCATCCACAGGTACTCACGACCTGTTACTTCGCTACTAAACACGGTCGCGAAACGCAGCAAGTGCTAAGTAGATTTGTTTGTGTCAGTAGTTGTTTCGGAACTCTATATTTTGCTTTCGCATTCGTCATAGTTCGCGAGTACACATAGAGTAAAGCCCGTCTATAGGGATCCCACAATCACACTGGAGAGCCCTATCGGGATCCAACATTCATCCTGGAGAGACCGTTCATAGGGTTCCAACATTCATCCTGGAGAGCCTATTTATAGGGATCCAACATTCATACTGGAGAGCCCAATTATAGGGATCCATCTTTCTTATAAACGAGAGTTCCAATACCAACCACTGAGACTAACGATTCAAATTAATAATACATCAGACGGCGAGAGACATACACAACTTGACACACGCACACGCACATATGCAAAAAAAGAAAGGTCTAAAGTCAAAAATTAAAAATGTGATTATTACAGTTATCCGCCGTGTACGCGGGATGGCCATAGAAGGTGATTTTAGGCTCTATCGTTGTCAAGGGTGACTTATCTAACTGGGTAAAGGTTAAGAGGGGGGTTCCCCACAGGTCTTCTCTTGCTCCTACTTTATTTAATATTTACACTTCTGATCTAGGTGGCGAGTTGCAATTCTGCAAATATCATGAATATGCAGATGACATTAAATTACACCTATCAGGACCGGCGTCCGATCTGTAAAATATGCTAGGCATGGTTCATACCGATATAGACTTCGTGGCATATTGGGCAGTGGTGAACGGCCTCATGCTAAATTCGATTAAAACCCACGCGATTGTCATTGGGCCATATGTCTCTCCCTCTCTGTAAGTGCTGAAATCATAACCTCTCTCAGGGTCGGCAATGTATCGATTGCCTTCCTTGATATTATTAAAGATTTAGGATTTCTAACGAACTGAACTCTGTCCTGGAAGGAACACGTAATGACCATATCGAGAAACACCTTTAGAATTTTACAGCAGCTACATATAGAGAAAGACTCCCTCCTTCCTACTTCAACCAGGATTCTATTAGTAAAAAGCTTAATTTTACCGTTTTCTTTATTATGGCTGCTGCACTGCATTCGATGACATTACAGATAACTTAAACAGAAAATTGGAACGAGCCCTAAATGCATGTATCCGTTTTATTTATAATTTACCTACAAGTGAACACATCTCTCCATATCGTCAAAAAGGTGGGTTCTTGGCAGTGGCTAAAAGAAAGCAACTTTTCATGGGTAATAAAAAGTATTGAAGCACAGTAACTTGACAATTTGCATTATAGTGAAATAGCAAGAGGAGTAAAAGTAACCGGCCGTAAATGTATGGTATGATCAAAAAAGCCACTACCGATGTGTAATTTCGAGCAGTGAGTTCGTATTCTCTAATAAAAATGTCAAGAAACTCTTCCTAAAATGATGCTGTGAGGGGGCCTCTCTAATACAAGGTGGAAGTTTATTCCACAGGCGGGTACCCCTTAGCATGAACGACCTCTGCATTTTGCAAGTTCAATGTGTTGGAATTTTTAGGACTAAACCTCTATCACGAAGTCTTGCCTGGTTAAGATTCCTATCAACCTCTCATGGTGGATTCGGTGCTCAGAAATTTTCACGTGGATGATTTTGCTGAGCTTCTCGAGGTCGACGTTCAGCATCAGTGGAGTATTTACCTCTCCACGGGACAAATGCAGCTTTCTGCATTTGTCCAAGCCCAGAGGTATCCTAATGTCATAGGAGAATTGCAGCAAGATGTTACGTAGGCTGTTCAATTTCGACTCTGAGCTTGCATAAACCTTTATGACATCCATGTACAGGAGGTGAGTGAGTTGAGACTCATCCACTTCCGCCTCAATTTTGAACCCATAGGACGTGTTGTTGAGTGTCCAACTCAGTGGGATCAATGCTAAACAAAACCATAGTGCGCTGAATGAATCATCTTCGAAGATTCCTCATTTAATGGGCAAGAGACGGGTATCCCACGACTAAAACATTTAATCCTTCTGCACCTCTTATATGTCTTAAGGACTTAAAGTAAATACTTGTGGAGTACTGAGGAAAATGCCTGTTGGTAGTCAATGTAGGCCATGTACAAATTGCGCTGGTATGTTTCGCGTGCAACACAACCACACTGTCAATTGTGACTTGGTCCTTGCAGCCACGGGAGCCTCAACATCAACTCTTTTGTTCTTCGGAGAGAACATTGTTCTCTTCACAATATTTATAGACAAAATCAGAAACAATAGACGTGACACACTTATAGAAGCCCACACAAAAGTTATAGATGCGGTTCAAAATCATCGAACGCGCAGAGCTCCCGACAATAGGTCGGTAAACAGTGCCGATCACCCTAGAGTTCGGGGTGCTGAAATTAATTTAGATGGAAACACGACGACGAACCAGCAAAATTGCTCACATTGAGTGGACAAATCGACTCAAGGATGACTTGCTCGACTACTAAGATGCCAGCATTATCCCTGTTCACGGAGACTGAATGGCGCGTGTGCACACTCTGTAGTGCCAGAAACACCCAGAGATTGAGCACGTGTTGCAACATTCTTTACGAAATCAAGCTGCCTATCTCTCGAAAACTGGATATGAACGCAGAGCGCTTCCTCAAACGCTGCAGAAACAAGCTGTAGACAAAGAGGAGGAAGCGACATTAAGACCAATCGCGAGAAGAATGCAACTCCTGAGAGTTAATAGCGATTTCAGGACAAGAAGGTTCCTACTAAGCCGCAAAATCTGTTTAAAATGGTAGAGTCCAACCTCTGGACCATCAAGTGTTCAGTTTATGATGCGGCAGGAGCTTTGTCTGATTCAAATCAAAGGCTAAAGCCGACGATAGATCAAAAAACCAAATGACGCTTGAATCAACTGAACAAGATTTACTGGGCAAGACAGACTGCGTCCCGTGTTCAGTGTGTGATTGACTTACATGAAATCTAGTAGGCCGTTTACGGAAAGGGTCTGAAAGTTCGACCACAAAGTGAGGATCTACCATCACACAATGAACAAGTCAAAGCTGCTGATAATCGAGTAGTACATTATTGACAAAATACGGATATTATCTGACGCAAGGAGGAGAATACAGAAGAGGAAGGGATGGGTCAGAGAGAATCAACAGTTTCTCGCTGACTCATCGCGCCTCTTCAGCGATCTCCCTGTTTTTGTCAAAACTCGACCCAAGCCCGGCGAGGTGGAGACTTTTTGGAGAAAGATTTCGAAGATCCAAATTGAAGGAAGACACTCAGAATATCAGCAGCTTTCAAGGAGCTTTGCGACAACTTCCTAACATCTGAGGAAAAATATTTATCAATCACTGCCAAAGAAGCGAAAAAAGCACTTAAAGGCACGCAAAACTTCTCCGCTGCAGGGCCAAATGGTATCAAAAACTTCTGGTTGAAGGAGTCTACTTCTATACACGAACATCTGGCCCGCACCTTCACATCATATTTAAAGTCGGAAACGCCCATTCAGCAGTGGCTGGTGTTCGGACGCACTGTACTCCTACCGAAGAAAGGCAGCTTTTCCAACCCAGGCAACTACAGGCCAATAACTTGTCTGAACGCACTATATAAGATCTTTACAGCTATCTTGAACGAGAGGATGTTGTGGAGAATTAGGCCTGTGTGGAGAGAGATGTACGAAGAACGTGGGTCGAAAAAAGGTGTAGCAGGCTGCCGAGAGAACCTGCTAATTGACAGGTGCATCTGCAAAGAGGCAGGAGTCCACCAGCGCTGCCTGTCGATAGCCTCGATTGATTACCGGCAAGCTTTCGATTCAACCTTTCATAGACTTACTATCTGTCTGTTGGAGAGCTTGAAGGTTCATCCACACATAGTGAGATGCATAAAGAAATTGACACCCCTTCGGAAAACTAAATTCAATATCTTATTTGGAAATTATCATGTGACGACAAATGTTACCTTCCAGAAGAGCGTCTTTCAGGGCGATACTATGAGCCCTCTCCTCTCTTGCAACACACTTCTGCCATTATCTCTCGCACGACGCAATTCTCCTGGGTACCTCTGCGGCGACACTAATCATCGCCAGCAAAAGGTCACTCATTTTATTTTATATGGATGAACTAAACGTCTATGCTTCCGGTGCAAGTCAACTGCAGAGTGCTTTAAGTGTCGTCGAGGGACACACAAGAGAGATTGATATGGACTTTAGACTAGAAAAGTGTGCCAAAATTCGCCTGAAGCGAGGGAGAATTACTCGTGTTTCCGAGGAGCCTGAGCTCGTGGATGAGTGTTATTAGACACATTGACACTGGAGAGACCTATTCATACTTAGGCGCGCTTGAGAGCCACCTTCAGTATATAACACTAGTGAAGGAAATTCTTCTAAGAAGATACCAGCGTCTCCTTCGACAGATTTGGTCTTCCAATCTGTCGGCGTTGAACAAGGTATCCGCGACTAACATGGTTGTCATTTCGGCTCTACTCTACTCGTTTGGTGTATTTGCTTGAACAATTAAAAATGGTTAATATATTCTTTCTCTACACTATACAGTCAGAAAAATAATTGTATGTATTTTATTTTATTTCATTTTTTTAAAGTTATTGAAAAAAACTGCTTACGCAAATCAAAATTTTTTAAACAAACAGAAATTTATTGAACATTAAAAGATATGTATCAAAATTATATAATTTTTCAACAAGAAGTAGCATAGGATACCAATTAAAGAAAAAACTGGACATCTCTGGGTCAATTTTTGACATTCTGAAAATAAAAAATAAGTAATTGTTTAAATAATTACATGATGTTTTTAAAAAAATTACTACTCCAAACAATGATCAACTATTACATTTCAATCAGAAAAACCGATTATTTTTTGGGAATAAATAATTGTTTAAATAAGTTACATTGATTTAAACAATTAAAAATTGTTTGAAGAGTCATGGGAAATTATAAAATTGTCCGTTAGTAATTATTTGTATGAAAAAGACGACGGAAATTGCTAAAAAGTAACAGTGATACGTAAAAATGTAGTTTTTTATTTTTGAGTCATATTTGGGGTGCTGTGGAGGGGTTAGGGTGAATTAAAAATAAAAGTTATTAGTATGGTTTTATTTCATAGGTACTCCTCTTCAATCCTTAAAAAAGTTGGCACGTTTCGATCAAACCCTGAAGTATGATTTCAATTTTTCGAAAATCCCAAATTTCCCCATGTTAATTAAATGGGATTTTTAAGTGCCCGGTGGCACGTGGTAATATTCGAATTCCGAAAAAAATTAGGGACTTTTTTAATCCAGAAATGGAAACTTTTGAGGGGGGCCTTGCCCTCTAGGGTGAAAAAAAAGTTTGCAATGCATTTTTGGACCACCCCAGTGACCATAAATGTGATTTACCGCGGTTCTATTGGGAGGCAGCGTCATTTTCATGGATCGCAGTTGATCTCAGTGCGACTCTGCGGTGGTTGCTTAACCTATTTTTTCATATATAATTAAAAACCAAGGTTAACAACCACTGCAGGGTCCCACTGGGAGCAACTGCCATCTAAAAAATGACACCGGCTCCCAGTAGGACCACGGTAAGTCCCACTCATGGCCACGTCTCACAACCGTGAGATGAGTGGTCACAGGACACGAGGAAATCACAGCGATAGGCCGGCGAAACCCTCGTGTCTTTTGAGGACAAGAAGCGACCCAAGGATTACAGCTTTCTGTATCCATCTCGCAAGTGCCGTGGCATATTTTTGGCACGCGGTTATGGCTTTAAGGTTACGATCCAGAGAGTGGGAAACGGAGACTGCTGTCCGAAAATCGTAGTTCCAGAAAATTTGGCATTTCTTGTTTTGGACAATTGACTCCATCTCCCTTGGAGCGTTCGGCAGGGTAGGGTCGCGGCCAACACCGTAAGAGCGACAAAGATGGTAATAAAGCACTCTTAGGGCCGCATTGTGTCTGTAAATATACGTCGTTCCTGCGTGGGTGGGACACCCCGATAGTATGTGTTCTAGGTACTCAACGTGTGTATGACAAGCTCTGAACCTATCGCTTGGAACTTCTTGACATAAAATGCGGTCAGATTATGCTAAGGTGGAAATGACACCATCCTGTCATGCGAAAATAAAACCCTCTATACCTGAATTAAGCTCTGATGATCTGAGAAAAGCAAAAGTTTGCTCCTTCGACAAGGACTGTGTTTCTACACTTTTGCGAAAGTTTCCGTGCATTGTCTTGTCGAGTAGCTGCTGGTGAAATTATGCAAACTGTGCTTTCTTCACTTCGCCTTCAGAATTGAAGCATCTAGATAAAGTAATGCACTTTCCTCACTTCTGATGTTAAAATTCAGGCCAAGTGTTTCGGTTGCTTGCTGCGCGGCTTTGTAAAGGAACGCTCTTTGACCAATCATCTGGAGGTTCCTGACCATGTTTAGGAGAGGAATAATATTGGTAAACGTAAAATCGATCCCCGACTCGACATATGATAATGTTACAAGGTCAATGAAAATTTTCTTTGATATTGGATATTGATTTTATGAAAAGTTGTACTGGTACAAACTATTTTCAAACCTCAAATACACTTTGATAGGACTTGCTTCAAATCAGGCTCTATATTCTTTACTCGTCTCGAACGTTAAGGAAGACAACCAATAATATCAATAATATCAATAATATCAATAATATCCAATCAATAGACTCAAAATTCATCCTAAAAACCTCAAAAGTCCAATAAATATTTTCCGAATCACTGGAACAGAGCCATTCTTTGCTTACTTATAGAGAAAGCTTTGTGCCCAAGTCACTTGCTTACTCTGCCTGCTAAACTGAAGACTCGAGAAAGAAAAACAGTTAAATTAAGGAATAAAGTTTCATGCATATTTTCTATTTTATATCCACGTATATCTGTATGTCGCTTTCCGTCTTTCCTAATAATAATTTATAATTATTAATATCGAGAGACTCAGGATCAAATGATTCTAAGTGCTGCCTCAAAAACATGAAAAGGTCGATACATTTTTTATTAGAGTCAGTGATGATTACTGATGAATGAAACAAGAAGAGTTTTAAACAATATATGTTGACTTTCAGCCAAAAAATTATATTTTTCACCCAAAAGATTCATTCTCTATCAACAAAAAAAGACAGTTTTCAACAACACACATGAATTTTCAGTCAAATAGTTGAATCTTTAACCCAGAACGACCTCTCGGTTTCAAAAACAAAGCTAATTAATCAAGCGGAAATATAGGAGCTTTAACCCCGACTTTAAGCCCGACTTTTAAAATATCTGCACTAGTATTCACCCTCAAAATTTTTATAGTATACAAGAAAAATTGCAATAAAAACTGTGTATAGTACAGCTGACTTAAGCCTACTCAAGTGGACGGACCCAACAAGACAAGAATTTATATTTATATGTATATTTACCTTTGCATTTAAATTTACATTACATTTAAATATTTATGTTTCATTTTCGACGATTCGAACTCTCGCTAAAGTAGTGTTATCTTCAATTGAAAAACGTGATCGCAACAAGTGCACGAAAATTCCGTTCATTAAGCCACAGATTTTTCTGAAATGAACCAATTGCAGTGAACAAGTCGATTTTGCTAAATACAGAAAATAACTGATATTATTTCAGCATGAATTCAACGATTTCACTGTGATATATACAATCGTAACATTGCACCTTCAGGCGGAGAATTTTTTAATAACGTTGCAACAAAATCTAATGTAATAAAATATAATTTTTGGATAATCTTGAACAATGTAAATCACCTGGAAATTTGTGTTCTTTTAAGTTCCTAATATAATATACAAAGCTTAAATATTTTTCCCTGTTTCTAGACCTTAAGAATTTATTCTTTTTGTTGAGGCGTCCTCTTTAACATCACCTAAGCATTGTTTTTTTTTTAAGTATGACTTATTCTATGCCCGTTCAAATTATATTCTCCATGCTGGAATAAATAAAGTGCAAATTCATGCTTATATGCCTGACTGTACTCTTCCTTTATTGCTCCAATACTGTCATCCATGGTTGTTCGACGCTTGTTCAGAAGCTTTACTTGCTTTCTTTCTACAATGTCTGCTTTATTGTTTGCCTCTCTGCATGCTCTCATGTGTGCTTCTTTGTATATTGGATCGCTCGATGTTGATTTGTGTGTAGAAGCAACTTCATCGCGGGCCACAACAAGTGAGAAAAGACGGTTTGCACCCAATTTCCAAGATAAATTACGAGGCACAGTAACCCACTCTTCTTTATTCGTGTCAAATACAATAAATATTTTTTTTCTTTCGAATAAAAGGCATGGATCATGAATTAAATTTTCCCACTGCCAATACCATCCAAATATGATATGAGCTCTTTTTAAGAAATTTGATGTATTGTGGATGATACGTTTATCACCAAATGTTTCGAAATTGCGGAAATTTAGTACAAACCCCAATTCTTCGACCGGAGGCATGACACCGTTGAATCTAGAAAATAAATCCTCCAAAGTCCTTGGTTCTGAACTTATTAATTCTGTAAGAAGAAACAGCAATAGGTGAATGTTTATGTAATAGATTTATCATTCATTCACTTTGTCTAAATTAAAGCTTTCATGTTTTTGCTCACTTTTCATCGAGTTAGATTTATTTAGAATCATTTTCATTTGACTTTATGAGAATTTGATATTATAGGCAGCGTTGTGGGAGCTGCTACAAAAAAATCTAATTGGAACTGCTGCTACTTCATAAAAACATGAAAATAGTGGATTCTGAGATTCAAAATTACATAATTTGACAGAGGAATCTTGAAAATTGAATAATTTTTAATTCTATATTTTGAAACTTCAAGAATTTACAACTGTATCTCTTTATGATCATGGAATTTTGAATCTTAACAATTGAAGAATTTTTAATTTTGAAATTTGAAAATAAAAATTCTGCAATTTTAAAGTTTTCCAATCAAAAATTTTGCAAAATTGATGATTAATATTTGGAACATCTTTAACATTTTTAAATCTTATGTTGAAAATCGTCAAAATGGACAAGTTTAAAATCGTAACTCTACAAATTATAAAACATAATATTGTAAATCTTTAAAATCGAAGAGCTTGCGATTTTGAAAAATTGACAATAGTAAAATTATGCTAGTTGAAGAATTCAAATTTTAAAATTCTGTAATTTTGATGATTGACATAAAAAATTTGATTAAATTTGGAAGATTTTGGATTGAGAAATTTAATTTTAACCTTCAAAATCACAAAGAAAATCAAAAATTACAATAATAATTTTGATGATTTGCTTTCGAAATTTCTTCAATTTGAATGATCTAAAATCTAGATGTAAAAACTTGACATTTTTTTTTGTGAAATCATTCAAATTTATTAATTTTTCTTTATACATCTCCAAAGTTTGAAATGTTTCAATTGAAACTGCTCAGAGTGTAGATATTTGAATTGTCAATCTTTAAAATTGAAGTATTTTTGGTTTGTAAAATTGAAATAACAAATTATTTAGAATAAGATTTTCTTTTTAATTTTGATGATTTGCTTTCAGAATTTCTTCAATTTGGAAGATCTAGGATTAGGAACTTGACTTTTGATTTAAAAAAACATCAACGCTAACGAATTTTTATTTGTGCGTCTTTAAAAGTCAAGAGCTTCCAATTTAAAAGAATAGCTTCCCAACAAAATTGTTGAATCTTCTATGTAATAATTAAATTTTCAAGCAAGTAATAGAATTTTTTAAATGGAAAATCAGAGCGCGACTTTCAAATTTTCTTCAGGCATCCTTGAACTTGAACTGTTATTTAATTCCAACTAGTCAAAATTGTAAAATTTTGAATTGTCAACATAGAAAAAAATGTACAATTTTAAAAATATATAATGAACAATTATGGAAGTCCTAGGATTTACATTAAAAAATTATGTATTATTTTAAATATACATTTGAAGTTGCTTTTGTTTTTAAGATTATGACTTAAAAACTTCACTTTAGATCTTGAATATCATTCAAATTTAAGAATTTTCATTTATCTATAGTCAGAATTAAAAATAACGCAAGTTTTGAGTTTCACATTTAAAATTTTTTCAATTTTGATAATCTACATTAGAAATTATTCTAATTTGAAATATTTGAAATCGAAGAATGATCTTTTCATCTTTGAAATCATCCAAAATTTTGAATTAAAATTTTAAATCAATATTATTATTATAATCGATTCGGAAAACATTTAAAATTATTTCAAATATAAAAAGAATGTTGGTATGATGAATATTCTCTGATTTTTACGTACAAGGAAACAAAAATGGTATTAATAAAAGGAAAACCGTTATCTCGTATAACATATCGCACTGCTAAAGAGGAAACCGGTGCGATTCCAAAAACGTTCCACAAACCGAAAATTGACAGACACTTTAAGGATTTCACCAGAATATTTGAAAATAGTTTCAACCACTTTAAAAGATTTCAAAAATTTGAAAAAAAATATAAAGTAAATTTTTGAATATTTCAATCAAAAGAGAAATCCTAGCTTTTTAAGGAATTCACATGGCGCCAAGAAAATACAAAACTTTTTTTAGCATTAACTTTTCACCTTGTATGATTCTCTAAAATAATTCTTTTTTGCTAAAAACTAATCTTGGTAGAAAATTTATCTATCCGTTTGAAAATTCAACTTGAAATTATAAATATCATATTATATCAGCTTATATTTACCAATAGAATGAAGGAAAACGGCGAAGGCGAGCAATAGAGTACAAGAGGCGATCCGCATTTTCAAATATATTGGACAACAGTATGGGACAGAGAATGACCGTAAATGATACTGATTTACATAAAAATGAAATTTTCCAGAAGATTTTTTAATGTGTACACTAGTGGGCTCTCCATACTCCACGTAGCTAATTTTAATTTGCTGATTCCACCTTTTAACCTCCTGTCACCCCACCCCAAATATGCTTTACACGTGGTGTATGGATGGCCTTTTGTCACTATCTCACTCGACCTTCTAAATTGAAGCCTAAAAAACACCTTTGTTTGAGAATAAAGGTAAATATATATAATATATATAAAACAGCGTGCGTCATTTGAAAAATTATATCAACATACGCTTATAGTTCGAAGAAGGTATCCAGAAAAACAGATCTTTATTGTTCCAACCTGATCTCCTCCAAGGTTTCAATTATGCTGAATATTCGAATGAAGAATTTATGTGATAACTTGGTATGGGCCTGTGAAAGTTTGTCTTGCACTAAGGTGAGCTTAGAGTTACTGTCAAAATTCAAACACAACCAGTGATGACCCGTGGCTGCATCTGACTTCATTAGAAGTATTCAAATTTACCTGAACGTTTGTTCAGGGGAGACGAAAACTGCAAAAAGCAACCTCATAAGTTCAGCTGATTTTTCCACAGTCGAGTTTGAAGCCAGACACTTGACATAAAAGAGATGCATCTTTGACGAAAAACGTAGTAGTTTATATTTCAATAATAGTATATTACATAACAAGTAGGGTTAGGCACGTCATTTTACGGGGAGGTCAATGTTGGCCGGAACATTGAATTCCACTTGAAGATGTGTGTAACTCTACGAGTGGTGTATGATATTTTATTCGAAACCACCATGCTACCAGGCTGTAGGGCCCCCTGAAAATTGAGCGCTGGATAGTCCCTTACCGAAATGTTGTGAGAGCGTCCTATAAAGTAAATGATTTTTGATCATGATGATGATCATTGTCCGAACGTTTAGTTTCGTTTAGTTTTCTTCATTTGTCAAATTTCTCGAAGGCCAGCTCATATTTATGATATGATTTATATTCAGTGGTGGGATTTTGGTTGTTTCATTCGTGATCTTCAGTGCAGAAACATTTACAATCATAGCATTTCGCGCTGTCATTGCTGATAAATAAAGATTTTACGCATTCGATTTTTTCAGATGCAAACATGCAGTTGACTCACCAGTCGGCTTCCTACCTCGCATAAGCCGAATATTATTATGGGTTCTAGAACATACCCTAAAGCTGATAGATACTACTACTACTGGGTGGAAAACATATTCTGGAATTTTCTGGATATGACTTGAGCGAATATTTCAAATCTTGAAATTAATTCATTTTTTTCATACAAAAGTTGTAATTTTGAGTTAATTCTGAAAATCATTGGCTTATTCTATTCTCCTGATGATTCTTCACCATTTGTCATGTTTTAATGGACATTATTTTATCAAGAGGTTAGTAAAGTTATTCTTAATTATTTCCTTTGAGAATTATTACTAAAGTAATTCAATTGAACTATGTATGTTGAATCAAAATTTTTTGAATCTTAATAAAAACGTAAGGAATAGAAATGTGAGAAAATGATAAGACAATAAAATTAGCTACTGTTATTTGAAGTTCATTAAAAATTCAACAACTATTTTCGGCGAACCTAGATACGAGGCGTGAATAATGCAATAAATATGGATTAGGTGTGTTAATACTACAATGTTACCATTTGGAAGAATATTTCGTACGTACCTCAAATTTGTGGAGGTGACATAGCCTATTTGCAAGTATCATAATTATCTTCTTACTATTCAAAAGATTTTTTTTTTAATTTATCTCTTTTGGTAGAAATTAATTCTTTCTTGGTGAAAAATGCAACTTTTTGGTGGAAAATTAATCTGTCGCGGTTGAGGATTCAACTATTTTGTTGAAAATTTTGTTGAAAATAAAAAAAAAATTATTTTAGTTTTCTCGTGTACTCAAAATTATAGATTTGACATTATATCTGTATGTATTTACCAGTAAAGTCAGAGAAAATCACAACATGAAAGAATAGAATACCGGTCCTTATTCTTATTTTCTATTGGAGTTGATAAGAGTAGATATATTGCGTTATGTGAAAAATGATTTCCAAATATAATGTTTAGAATGTTAACAGCTATTCGAGAAAAACAGATCTTTGTTGGTACGACTTTATCTCTTCAAACGTTTCAATTATTTCACCAGTTTGTACGATGGCTTCATACGATAACGACTTTTGTTTTTCTTAATAATTATTAATTATTAATATTGAGATGCTTGGAATCAGATGATTTTGAATGCTGCCTTGAAAATATGAAAAGGTCGATAAATTTTTTATTTAAGTTAGTGATGCCTAAAGGCATCTTAACATTATAGTTTTTTGGCTAATAGAGGGTCATCAATAGTACACTTTTCAAACATGGGAAAAAATGTTAACTCAGAAGATTAATTTTCCATCAGACAAAAACTTTGATTTATTGAAGCAAACGAATATGTTAAAATGAACAAAAATTCTGTTCATGCAACCAAAAATTGTTCTAAAATAAACCATATGCAGTAAACAAGATGATTTCGCTCAATAGAGAAAATAGCTATTGTTGCATTATCAATTCACCGATTTCATCGTGATGGATGCAGTCCTAACATTGCATCTTCAGACGTGACCTGAGCAATAATGTTTTTTTAAATATGCCTCATTCTATGCGCGTTCAGATCATATCTTCCAAGATGGTATAAATAAATCGTGAATGCACGATTATATTCTTTACTGTATTCTTTCTTTATTGCTCTAATGCTGTTTTCAGGTTTTGTTTTTACCCTGGCTCAAAAGCTGTTCTTGCTCTTGTTCCACAATGTCTGCTCGATCGTTGGCCTGTCTATATGCTCCAATGTGTGCTTTTTTGTATCTCGATTTGTTCGTTGTTTCAATGTGTCTAACAGCAACTTGATCGCGCGCAACAGGAAGGTTGAAAAGACGATGAGTACCCAATTTCCGAGATAAATTATGGGACAGAGAAATCCATTCTTCTTTATTTGTGTCAAATACAATGAATACAGTTTCAAAAGAAACAAACAAAAGGTATGGAGAGATAATTGAATTTTCACACGGCCAATGCCATCCAAATATTATATGATCCCTTTTCAAAAAACGTACCGTCTTGAAGACCATACGTCTATCAGCAAAAGTCTGGAAATTACGAAACTGAATATGTTCAAACCACAATTCTTTGACCGGAGGCATTACGCCGTTTTATCTAGGAAATAAAGCCTTCAAAGTCCTCGGTTCTGAACTTATTAATTCTGTAAGAAGAAACAGAAACAGGTGAATGATCACGTAATCGATTTCATATTCATCATAAAGATCAAGTAGAAAAAAGAACAAGAGAAAAATAATTGAAAATGAAAAAGAGAGAAACATTTTTTTAGTCTGATGCAATTAATAAATTATGATATGAAATAATCTTAAAACTCATTCATCTACTTTGCCTATATTCAAGCCTACGTTTTTGCTCAGTTTTCGCACAAGAACGAAAAATACAAGAAGGAAGAAAAAAATTTGAAAATCCAAAATAAAAATAAAGCAAGATACAAGTTTTTTAATAAAAAATTTTTTATATGAAAAAGTTTGAAATTGTTATTCTACGAAATTGTGAAACTTAATATGAGCCTTCAAAAAATTAAAAATTAAAAATGCGTGAAGTTTTATTTATTGCAAATGAAAATTTTGTAATTTCGATCAAATGCTTCCGAAATTTCCTCACTTGAAAATATATTGGATTGTAAACTTTACTTTTGGTCTTCAAAAACATTCAAATTTGATTATTTTGTTTTACCCGCCTTCAAATTAAATTTTTTTCAATTTTGATGATTTGCTTTCGAAATTTCTTTATTTTGAAAAAATTAGGATTGAGAACTTGACTTTTACTTCCAAAATTATCAGAGCTTGAGAATTTTCATTTGTGCGTCTTTAAAATTCAAGAGCTTTCAATTTTAGCGCTTCAAAATGGTTGAAATTTGAACTCCGGACCTTTAAAAACAGTTTAAAAAGATTTCTAAACATGTCAGAAGAGACTGAAAGATTGAACAATTTTCTATGAAAAAGTTTAATTTTCAACTCGAAAATATTATGTTTCTGCAGAGAATTTCATTTTGCTTGTCGAGCGATGGGAATTTTTCTACTCGATAGGAATAGTGATGGGGCGTGACAAACGTGACCGTGATAATACGCGTTATTACCGGTTATTACGGTAAAAATTGATAAAATTCGGTGAAAACTATTTTTCAAATTAATTTTAGCTACTACTACTACTACTAACATTTAATATAAAAGTCAAAATGAGGAGAATGCGGCCTCAAACGTTATTATTAAATATATGTATTTCAAGCTTCAGTATTATTTTCGCAATTTCCTAACTCCTTCTCGTTGGTTTACTATCTATTAGCTTTAACTAATAAAATAGAAATATGCAAATTTGTAAGTTTTGTAAGTTCTTGCGACAGCTTGAAAATACATGTAATGATAAAATAACAAGTTTGACGTTTGAGATTAGGTTGGAAGATTCTGACTTGGGAACTTAACTTTTCATCATTAACATCACCCCAATTGAGGAATTTTCATTATTACTTCTTCAGAATCAAACTGTTTTTGATTTTGACAATTTTTAATTAAAAATATGACTCGTTTCCAGCTTTTCAATTTTCAGTTTTGTAGCTTTGATGACTAACTTTGATTGCAGGGTTATGACATAGAACATGGTTTAACGCCTGCTTCATGTGCATGCAAGGGCGCGTATTTAGGAATCATTCCAAAACTTATAAAACATGAATATAATTCGAAATTATGTAAATTTTTACCAAGATTTTTTAAGATCCTCCGAAATAAAGAAATTGTCTGGAACTTTTCTGGATTATTTTTTGACATACTTTTAAATCTTCAAAACTTAAAATTGATGATTTTAAATAGAATTATTTTAAATTTTCTTAGCAATCCCAAAATAAAATTGTATTCTGAAGGAAAATGGAAAATTTGAAATCTTGATGATTTGAGGGCAACTTTATCAATTTTAAAAGAG